>JAIGNY010000224.1:137500-220000 GCA_020152595.1 Chiridota heheva
CTTCGGTCTTTAAAGGAGACATTAAATATCACTTTTACTTCATTTAATATGATGTTTATAATAATTATAAGTCATCTGAAGAAATTTCACATCGTACAATGCAATTTAGCATATATTTTCTAATTTATTAAAACATATTTTTGTCAGTATAAACTTACATGGGAGCGGCCATTTTGTTCAAGAATTGCCTGCATTGGCTATGCTATGCAAATATCGCAATTGAATTACTCAGGCTATAAAATTTTCAGTCTCCTGCCCTTAAAATCGCCATAGTGTTAATAACTCACTAATGAAAACATCCAAATCCAATCCTCAGTAACACTATCCAACCAGGCTCTTCACAGGTAGTTCTATTGTTTACGTACAGATGATAATAGAGTGAAATAACCGATGCGTGAAATCACAATGTGATGGGTTTCTTAAAGGATTAGTTCAGGGGTCAGGTAAATTCATTTTTTATGAAAGAGTGACTTGTTTTTAGTTATATTTTGTTATAATGATTGCTACTTGGAAGTTTATTTGTAGGATGCTCTTATTGATTAATTGTGATTCATTAATTGCGATAATTAATCATTTGCTCAAAAATGGCTAATATGTTAACAATATGACTGGAAAATATGCTATAGTTAGAATCATGTCTTGTTGCAAGGATTTAAAATCTATCTTTATTTATACATACAGTATGTTGCTGTTAGCATGTCTGTTTATGATTTAAATTTTCCTCAAAAGCAAACATTGTTAATAGAATTTACATCATATTGCTGTTGAGACTTAAGTTTTGTAGGCTTACTTGAAGAAGAAAAAAATCACATATTTAAACGATATTAAAGCTCCAATACGTAGTGGGCAGCTACAGTCCTGGGGACCCGTGGGAATTATGGCGATTCGCAGCGATGTCGGAACCACGGCGGCAAGGGGGAACAATTCCCCCTTTGCCCTAGTGTAAGGGGGAAGGAGGTGCCCTTTTGAAAGTTGGGCGGACGGGATAGGAAGTGCTTTTTTGAAAGTTAGGCGGACGGGGGACAGGTCAGAAGGCGCCCTTTTGAAACTTATATTAAATTATTCTAGGTCGTTTTGAAGCTTTAAAACAAATAGATATCCACTCGCTCACAAATACTACATAATACATAGAAGTTGTCACATACATTTAGTATTTATTTGACACAATCAAAACATGTCATTTTACCAGGGACACCGACACCGAGGGCCATGGTGGAAGGGGAAATTCCCCTAATAATTTCCTAAGCAGCAGTTTTCAACAGAAGCCTTTTACCTATTCGCCCGATGGGTAATTGTCAATACTGGTCCTGGCTCCCCAATCTCAAACCCTCAGATCCAAAGGCAAAAGTGTGTGTGTGTGTGGGGAGTCACAAAGCCACGCTGATAACACATCACCATACAAAAGTATCCATTTGGACAAAAAGTGAGGGTGGGAAAGTACCCCCTTGCTCCCCCAAATCCCGCCTTGCTCAAACCATATGTGTTGGAACCATCGGCCCAGGGGCACGTTTTCTCAACTTTTCGAAAACTGACAAAAGTGCTCCCTTTTTTATATGAAAAGTGTCTTTCAGTTACTGTAAAAAGCGCCTACTTTGCTTTTATACCCTCCCCTCCCCCCACCTTCCACACCCCACCCCACTTCCCATCTTGCCCGAGTTCCTTCCTACACCCTTGGCACTTTGGGATCCATAACAGATTTTGCAGTGTCATTGTTCATGGCTAGACCCAAATTGATTTTGGGGTCTGTATAGGGCTTGTAAGGTTTACCCATCACGGGCGTGTCTAGCTTTTCGTTTTTGAGGGGGCTGAAGCCCTCCAAAAAGACATGAGAGCCGATTTTATATTAGGGAGGACATAGTGGTTGAGCTATTACATCATTGATGTTCTAGTTCAATTCTCTATCATATATAAAGCTAGAATATTTGACTTTATGTCTCCTTTAAACTTTGACTTTTTGTAATTATCATAACACTTTTTGTATCTTCAATCAACTTACATCTCTCATAAACTTATTCTTACTTAGGCTATTCAACCTTTGGACATATTTAACCCTTTTGCCCTCAATTTTAAAGTTGTTCACCCACCCTCTCAATAAACATGCCCGAAAAATTCCATCTGTCTCCTTTTGATGGCATTAAGTATAAAGGAACCTGTCCATGCCTGAAGCTATTAGGACGTCATCATTTTGTTTTCCTTTGTCCAAGATATTTTCAACATTCTCCTAATGTACCACATTTCCGTAGCTTCTAATCTTTTCTTGATGTCACTGGTAATTGTCCAACATTCACAGCCATAGAGAAGAGTAGACCATAGGCCTACATATATGCCTTCAAGACACGGACTTTCGTGTCCATTCCAATATTTCTATTCTTCAGAATTTCTATTCTTCAGAATTAGATTCATTTTTGTAAATATGTCTTTGGCAATTGCAATGCGTTTTTTAACTTCGTTAATCTATCTGATGTTAGTGTGTAGCCCAATTACTTAAACTGTTGTACTTGTTTAATCATTTCTCCTTCGCTTCGTATACTACATAATGGGGTTATGGTTTTTTTTTTTAAACCACCATACATTCTGTTTTCTTTACATTTAGAGACTGTCACAGTCCTCTCTTTCCACTTTCCTCTACAACTTTATCCAGAAGAGACTGCAGTTTTTCTTCTAACTCTGCTATAAGTACCCTGTCATCTGCATAGCGTAGGTTATTCATATTATAGCCTCCAACTTTCAGCCACTCAAGACTGTCGATGTTACGAAGTATTGTTTCACTGTAAATGTTGAAAAGATCTGGTGACAAAACACACCCCTGCCTGACTCCTCTTTGGATTACCTCAAATTCATTGTCATTTCTTCAAGTCCTATTGCTGCTTCCTGGTCCCAGTATAGATTTCTTATAACTCTTATGTCTTTTCCGTCAATGTTGAAATTACTGAGTATTTCAAAGAGATCTTCATGTTTGTCTTTGTCAAAGGCTTTAGAGTAATCAATGAAACATAAATAAATAACAACTTACATCAACATTTCTTAATACTTTACAAATATTCCTTATTTTCTTTTAAACCCTAAAGTAATGGCAGGGACGTAGGAATGATCACGTGGCTCTGAGGGTGGCAAGAACCAAAAATATTCTTTTGCAAGCGGAAACAATTGCACTGATGAAATGAGTTTCCATCAAATGTTGCCACTAATCGCGAAATCTGCTTCATTTTTCATTAATTCATTTTCGTGGAATTTCAATTTTACGAAATTTTCCTTCAATTGTACCAATTTTATGTTAATAATTTCCCATTTTTACCTCGAAACCGGAAGAGAAGCATACAACCGCGGCGGGAAGGCGAAATCCCCTCGGAAGAGTGGGGGGCGGGGGCATACCCCACTTCCTATGCTCTCAGTAATGTTCTATATATGACGTAAAGATTCGAACAATTTTACATCCTTATGATGCATGCTTTAACATGCTTTCTTGCACCCCCTCCATTACCCACCTTCCCCTTTATAAAAAAAAAATGATATAAGATATACATTTTTATAGGTGTAATTGTTGGGACAAAAATCAAATCTGGCCCCATGTCAAAAATCTTCCTACTGTCCAATACGCCGATGATGCTATATCGCATTCGTTGCCACCGTGAGCCCTATAAATATATACATCTATATATATATATGTATATATATATATATATATATATATATATATATATATATATATATATATATATATATATATATATATATATATATATATATATATATATATATATATATATATATATATATATATATATATATATATATATATATATATATATATATATATATATATAATATATATATATATATATATATATATATATATATATATATATATATATACATATATATATATATATATATATATATATATATATATATATATATATATATATATATATATATATATATATATATATATATATATATATACATATTTATATATATATATATATATATATATTTATATATATATATATATATATATATATATATATATATATATATATATATATATATATATATATATGTATATATATATATATATATATATATATATGTATATATATATATATATATATATATATATATATATTTATATATATATATATATATATATATATATATATATATATATATATATATATATATATATATATATATATATATTTATATATATATATATATATATATATATATATATATATATATATTCACATTTATATATATATATATATATATATATATATATTCACATATATATATATATATATATATATATATATATATATATATATATATATATATATATATATATATACATATATACATATATATATATATATACATATATATATAAATACATATATATATATATATATATATATATATATATATATATATATATTCACATATATATATATATATATATATATATATATATATATATATATCTATATATATATTTATATATATATATATATATATAAATATATATTTATATATATATATATATATATGTATATATATGTATATAAATATGTATATATATATATATATATATATATATATATATATATATATATATATATATATATATATATATATATGTATATATATATATATGTATATATATATATATATATATATATATATATATATATATATATATATATATATATATATATATATATATATATATATATATATTATATATATATATATATATATATATATAGATATGTATATATATATATTTATATAAGTAAATAAACATATATATATATATATATATATATATATATATATATTTATCTATTTATATATGTTTATATATAGATGCATAATATGTATCTGATCTTTTCATTAAAAAAATTAACACAAATATCTCCCTAAAGAGAATAAAATTGTGAAATTTCGAGCGCATACACATTCTGAATTATCCCTAAAGAGAAAGTTGGGGCCCAACAGCACTACATAATAGACTTTTTCAGACTTAAAAGCTTTCGCCTCTGCCTACATTTGTTTTCAGAGCTTATAACTGATAAAAACTCTTTAAAATATTGTCAATTTTTAGAGTGTACGAGCCGGCTCAAATTTCATCGTTGAAATGCATGCAGGGCAAAACACACTATTTGTATCCGGGTCATTGTCTTGACATAAACTGACGTGCCCTCCCCATCTTCTTTGCAAAGTTTAAAAGGTGCCTCTTACAGAGAAAAAAAAAGTTATTTAAAATACTAAAATATATTTAGCCCCTTATTACAATTGATCTTGTTATTGACAGATTAAAGAAAGTAACACAAAACCAACTGAACAAGCAAAATACCCCAAATTTCACTCATGGAGCGTCTATAATTTGCTAGGATTCTGGAAAAAACATACGAGATCTTTGCCACTGGTCTAATTTATACTGATATACCGAGTTACATTTATTTCAGCAAGAAATTGATGGCCTCCTGAGTAATTCCAAGGACCCCTTATTCAGTTATTTGCTTTTGACATTATTTTAGACATAAAATATATTTCGATTCATGACCAATACAATTGGCTAATCATGATCTATAAGTCTCCGATCTCAAGACTTATGATCTCTAAATTTTCGAAGATGTTGGTATAAAATCATCATATTTTACCGAATTTTGGACCCAAAACACCTTGAGTTTTTTAAGCTGATAATTAAAAAAAGTAAGAAAGAATGATCCCCAGTGATTTTCAGACCGATAAAAGTTTATCAATTTTCTGGTGGGGAAGGGCACCTCAGATCTTGTGCCCCCCTCTCCCTCCTACCCCCCTCCCCTCTCCCAACCTCTCCAGATTCAAACATCTTCCGCCGCCCCAGTATCCATTATGCACAGACACATGACAAAACAGTTCTGGATTATAATCACAAAAAGTATAATGATCAATTTCTTTTGTTTCAATACCTTAAAAAAAAAGGAAAAAAAATCCACGAAAGTAGCTTCTTGTCCCGCTTGGCTTGCAAGGAAAGGAACTTCTCACACAACACGATGCCGACGACGACGACGAATTAACACACAATTACAATGACGGGGTCGTCGCCTGCGTATTCGGTTATGATAGTACAAATGCTATCACGAAACGCTTAATACGACCCGGACGAGAACACAGGTACGACGTACGGACAGACATAACATCGACAACCAAGTCAATGTTCACGGCCTTTAATAACCAGTTGTGGTGCACTGGCGACACGATGCTTGTGTCCTTGTGTGTTTTATATTAAGTGGTCGTCGGATTATTTGCAGCAAAAGTGGAAAGCAACTACGATTGGACGGGCCCGGAGGAACGTACTTTATGCAGGACGTATACATTTTGTAATGGATTCATGTTTGAATATTTTTTCACTTTTCTCTCCTTTCCAAAAGGAATTTTGAAACTTCTATGAATTTTGGCCCTGATCCCTTTAGATTTCGGATTTCTAAACAAGGGTATATAACATTCCTCCCAAAGCATTCATTCTACACATACAGACATATTCTGACATTAAAGACTGACAATACTCTTCAGCTTTTTCCGCGTAGGTTGGGCTGGGGAAGATCGTCGTATCATCCCTCTCATTATATAGTATATACGTCACCGGCATTGTATGTATATACTTGTTAATGTTTGTCGTATCTGCAGGAGGGCCTTCCAACGACATGCATGACATCTTGACAAAACCTATGTCGTCATAAATCTTGTGAAAATTATTGCCAAAAGAGAAAGTTTTTCCTGGGATTTGCTAATGCATAAATTCTGGTATATATCTCACATAGGCCTAGTCACCAGACATATGTGTTAAAACTATACTCGTGTTAATCCTTTCTTTCTCTTAACCAATCAACTACTTGTTTTCAGTAAAATATTCAAAATTGAAATTGCATATCCGGATGACATGGGTACAAATTGAGTTACAAAATAGCCGCTTCATCAATTTATGTGCCTTTTAGTCCTCTTTAATACAGACCCACTCGACCGTTGTTCACTGCGCGGATGAATACGTGTTTATTATTACAGTTAATGATCCCACAAACTTTATACGGATGAAAAACTTAACAACTTAATTGGGCGTGACCTGTTTAAGTACATCCATAGTTTAAATATGACTTGAATTTTATGGTCAATGAAAGAGAAAAGCGGTTTATACATACATGCAGTTTACACAATTTTACTTTTTTCAGAAGCAGAACTACCTCAGTGAATGAAAACATCTTCAGGGCGGCGGAGCCCCAACAAATTTAGGTTAAAGTGTACTGAAAAATTAATTCATGTTGCGACATATTTTGAACAATCCGCCGCCCCTGAACTCTATAATTTCAAACACAGGCTGGATTTTGGGACCAAGGGGGCGCTTGTCTTCCCCACTTTTTCCGAATTTGTTTTCCTTTGTATGGTGAGTCCAACCCCTCCTCCCCCTTTCCCCCGCCCACTTTTGACTTTTCCCCCACTTTTGGTAGGCAAATCCCGCCTATGATTTCAAAGTTATCAATGTGCAGGGTTGTAAAAGAGCAGATTAGGTGGATATATCCCCTTAAATGTTTCTAGGGGGCTCAAAGGAGCGCTAGACCGAAAAGTGAGGGCGCTCGTTTTTCCGAATTTAACATTTATATCATCCACAAAAATCGATAAACTTCATGCCTCCAATTTCCACAGACAACGTGAGGGAAAAGGTTACGTTAATATTCATATTAGCCAGAAATTTGCTATACCGTTGCGTGCTAGATAAGTATTTGATTTTTGGGGACTCCCTAAAAGTACGCCCTTTTACTTTTCGCAACCATTTTCAATTTTGTGATCCTTCAAACTTTTTATTTCAACTATTTGGCATTCATGCAAGTAACCACCAAGTGAGTTTTGAGCCCATGCTCCAATCGATATGGATATCATTTTATATACGAAAAATTGTCCATTTTTAATCAATAAAACGATGGATTTTTTCAGGGCTTTTAAAGTCCGGTGGGGGCATTCGGTGGGGAGGGGCGGGGGCGGTGGGGCGGATGGTGGGGGCAGGGAGGGAGGGGGTATAAAGACATGTTTAAATTCACTGAAAATTTGTCTGCTTTTCTCCAAAAAATGGCTAAAAAACTCAAAAAGTATATAAAAAGATGATTATCGACATTTTTTGGACCAGGCGCGCTCCTTTTTGTTTTGGAGGAAAGAAAAATTGTCCAAATGACACGCTTTAAAGGAAAGGTATCGTCCTATAAATAAATTCAGAAGTGAACGCCGTTTTGATGTTCCTACAGTAAAACCCCATATGTTTTATCTAATGATATGCAAGTTGCATCTTATTGGCAGAATTCGTCTGAAACCATGGTTAACTATGTCGACTGAATATGTATATGTAAATATAAAGTTTGAGAAAAAGGATGAGATGTCTCAAGTTTAAAACTTTCTGTGTATATGCAATATGAAGGAGTTTACTGCATGGTCTTCATGCTGTGTGTAGAATGTGTATTCCCATGTTTTTTCGTAACCGATTATAAAAAAGAGAAAACTTTTAGAAACAATTTAGTTCAAAAATCATGTTGATATGTTATTCCTACCAGAAGATATTCAAATTTTAAGGTTCACAAAAATGCCAATAAATGAATAAGAAAAGGCTCAGTATGACCATGGTAAGACACCCCAGCAACACATTCTCCCACAAACTTGATGTATTTCATTAAAATCTATTATCCTGTTTTATTAGTAAAACCTGCTAGAAAATTAAATTGATGAAAGTTAGGTATTTATATACATTGCCAAATATACCCTACTTCAATAACTTTTGGAAAATTGTTTTTAATCATACAGAAACTACCAATTAACATTCAAAGAAATACATAAACATTTGCAATGGAATTGCCTCTATGACATCATTAAACACAAATTCATCATACTGTACAAAAACTTCCAAATGCAATTGGGAAATCTTTTAAAATCCATATCTCCTGAACGGAATATGATATCAACCTGATTTTTTTACCAAATTGGCTCGAAAAGTATGCTCTTTCAAATAAATCTTTACAAAAAAACATGGGAATATTCCTTCAAGGTTAAAATGGTTTTCTTTTGCATGAATCGCGAGAGATTCTAGGTGAAGTTATAATCGCTTTCGTGTTTATTGACCATGTGCATTCACAACTCCCTGGTGCATTGGAGCATGGGATGGAGTGACTGTATAGAGGTTTGCCGTAAGCATAGTAATGTGACGATATTTAAGATCAGCTAAAGTACGCATGAGGGTATTAAAGGGACATGTATAAGTTTCAAAGCTATATATACAACATATGCATAGTATAAATAATGTTTATGATGAGAACTGATATATGAAGTATAATAATCATTTGTCCAGTGTGTATGATGTATTTATGACATGTTTTGATTACCAATCCTAACATGTCAGTCACTATGTCAGATACCCTATTGTGATGTTCATTGTTTATCCGGAAGTTAATTAAGACTTTGTACAATATGTTTTGAGACATAATAAAACACACTTTGTTGCATCTAATTCAAAAGAGTTGTCACTCTTTTATTTTTAACTTAAGAATTTGTTTTTTCTGCCTTACAGGTTTTGAAAGAACGTTAACGGCTGGGTGTAACATTTTGGAGGCACCGGCTATGTCGTCTAAGGACATGTAAAATGGAACAGTCTGGAATATCTTGCAAACTTGTGAACGACCCTAAAGATACAAAAAGAATGGCCAAACGCAATTTAGAAGAGGACATCCAGGGGCTACAACGGAGACTGCATCTATGTACCAAAGAGCAGCTGGAAGTTGCAGCAAAGAATTGAACCTGCCGGAAGAGGCCAGAGGAAAGGCTGTGGAAAAGGAAAAGCCAGGATTGTAGAGGCTGCTCAACCGTTACGTCAATGATGAGAAATGGGAGGACACACCTGATCAAGGTATGGCACACCTTATAACATTTCAAGATATTCTTCAGAAGATAAACCCAGATGCACTTGACCCAAATGAACCCATCCGAGATGAGCCTTTATTATCCCCTTCCCCTCAGACCACAGAAACCGCACCAGTTGTACACACCGGATATGTTCGTAGAGAATTCCGGAAAGCTGGTAAAATTGGTGACCTAAACCAAAAAGACAAGTTAAATTTTTCCTAGTCTCATCCACCAGATTGAAGACGGAATAAAGCGAGGATACACTGAGGACGAAGTAGCAGAAGCGGTAATCAAATCAACCAGCCCAAGGTTACATCTCAGAAGTTATCTCGAGAGTAAAAAAGGCCTGACCCTGCCTGGGCTTAGAAGGGTCATACGATCCCATTTTTAAGAAAAAGGGGGCAACAGAACTTTATCATGAGTTGAGCGGACTGACACAACAGGCCAAGGAGACCCCCAGGACTTCTTGGTGAGAGCACTGCATCTGAGACAAAAGGTGCTCTTTGCATCCCAGGAGGGCGATGCTTTCCAGCAATATGACAGTATGATCAACAGTTGGTACAAACAATGTTTTTACATGCGGTTTGGACTGGACTGTTGAACTCAGCGACCAGAGCAGACCTCAAGCCATATCTAGAAAAAAAGATGTCACTGACGAGGTATTGTTAGAGAAGCTTAAATGCAGCTGCAAGCAACGAAACAGAAAGATTTAAAAACTGGGTCAAAAAGCAAAAGCAAATAGCATGATGACAGAAACTGAGACACCGACAAGGGCAGTCGCAAAGAATGACTCGGTAACAAATGAACTCAAAGAACCGAGGGCAGAGATCCTAAACTCCTAGATTCCAGACCACAGTCAATGAGATTCAAGAAACAATAAGGAACAGATCATTAATGAATAGACCAGAATTTACAGAAGGAAGAAGTACACAGAGACCAAGAGGGGTTGCCCTAAGAGCAAGGATGAAGGAAGAGGAAATGAATGTGATCACTTTTTAACGTGGAAGCGGGGAGCAGTATGCCCGTGGTTGCCGCAGAAGATTTGAGGAAAACCGGCAAGGCTCACCCCTAATGGACGAGGGGCGGCCGCAGTAAATAACCAAGTCAGTAAGACAGAATGTCCCAATCAACTAAAAGAAGGATCCCCTTGCCATATGTCTCCCTTGCAGTATAACAACCTTGTTGGACTTGTGAGAGAGAAATGCCTAGTTAGAGCCTGTATTGATGGAGTTAAAACCGAAGTTCTATGGGATACAGGCTTTCATGTGTCACTTATTTCCAAGAATTGGATAGAGGAAACTCTACGTGGTACCAGAGTCAGACCAGTGGATAAGTTCCTTGATGGTGATCACTTAGAGTTGAAGACAGCAAACGGTCTTGAGGTTCCTTATGATGGTTAGGTCTTAGTCAAGTTCAAACTGAGGACCAACAATGATATAGATATCCCCATACTGGTTTCTCCTGACGGCATGAATAATCCTCTAATCGGCTACAATGTGATCGCTCATTTACTAAAAGACCCTCAGATGGACAAGAGAGATATACAGAAAGCTTTTCCTGGAAAAGGCAGGCGTGTTATATCATTAGTAGTTAACCTTGTTAAGGCGACCAACATAAATACTCTGGCAGATATATAATCTCCTCAGAATAATCTTGTAATTAAAATGGGGAACTGCAGCGTGTAGAGTGCAAGGTCCACACAGGACAACTGGGAAGAAGTGTAAGATGTGTGTTTGAGACCGACATAGCAACTCCCTTGCCAGATGGTTTACAACTCCAACAGACGATTTTTAAAGTAAAAGAGGTCCAACCTGTCAACTAAAACTTCCAGTCTTTAACTCCACTCGTCATGACATCGTTCTTCCGAAAAAGACAGTTATTGGGTCACTGGACGAGATTGGATCAGTATTAGAGGTTCCAGTTGAACAGTCTGGGGACCAATGGCAGCATATGTGGCCTCGATGAACATCAATGAGGAGTTCTGTGATGATAAATCCAATAAAAGGAAGCAAAACAAATGGCATCCCCCTGTGGATCTCTCTACCCTCACACCAAACCAGAAGTAGATTGATAGTAAAATGATGAGAGAAGAGTGCAACGCATTTGCAAAAAACGACATGAACACAGGTAACCGCCCAGACCTCCAAATGAAAATTGGGTTAAGTGACCAGACACAAGTCCAGAAGAATTATATCAGTGTTCCCCGCCTCTCTACCAAGAGGTGAGTAAGTAATGTATCTGGAAGACCTCATAAGACGAGGATGGATTTTAAGTCCAAATCTAATTACTCATCCCCGGCAGTATGTGTCAGAAAGAATATGGATCGCTACGTCTCTCCATAAACTACAGGAACCTGGACCAGAAGAAAATTGATGATCGACATCCAATTCCCAAGATTCAGGATATACTTGATGGTTTGAAAGGAAGTGCTTGGTTCAGTACGTTAGACCAAGGAAAAGCCTATCACCAAGGCTACATTCACCCTGATAGCCGTCACCTCGCAACGTTATCACTCCTTGAAGACTGCAAAAGTGGACAAGAATCCCTTTTGGACTGAAGAACGCACCTGCTGAATTCCAACGTCATATTGAAAGTTGTCCAAGAGAACTGAACAACGACATCTGTTTCGTTTACTTAGATGATATCCTTGTTCATGGTTCCAGTTTCTCTGCTCATGTTGAACGTCTGCGAAGGGTCCTGCAAAGGCTATAATTGCACGAAATAAAGTTTTAAAGCCAAGCAAGTCCAAACTTTTCAGAGACAAATGACATACCTGGGAAGACTGATCCTTGATGAAGGGTACAAGATAAATACCACAGATTAACAACCCGTGCTAGCATTGAAGGAGAGGGTACTCGATACACTTAGATAACTACACAAGATACTTGACCTTGTGGGGTACTACCGCAATTACATCCACAGTTTTTCTATCATTGCCAGGCCCCTGTATGAACTATTCGGAGGACCACCTTCTAAGGCAACAAACAGAAAACCAAACAAGACAGAAAACGTAAGGGAAATGTTCGTGATTCAAAAGAGAAGATTCAGTAGACGTCAGAACACCACACTATTCTCAGCAACCTTATAACCAACTGGTGACACATCCTGTGATGGCATACCCCGTGTCACTCAATCATTTACTTTTCACACAGACGCTTCAGGTGAAGGTTTGGGAGCTGTCCTGTACCAATATCTGGATGTAAAGTTACGAGTGATTGCTTTTGCCTCACGTAGTTTAACACCACCTGAAAAGAATTATACCATTCTAGTAAACTGGAGTTCCTTGCGCTAAAATGGGCCATTACAGATAGATTATGTGATTAATTGCAGTATGCCAGCCATTTCACGGTCTATACGAACAACAATTATTATTTTTATTATTATTATTATTATTACTATTTTTATTATTATTATTATTATTATTATTATTTTGCTCTTCAGTTTTTTCTGGCAAAAGATGAACATTTTTGACCATGGACCTCGATCCCTAGATTCATCATTACTTAATCAGAACCGCCCACTGTATCCACCCACCCTATTTCATTTCATTTTTTTTAGAATACACCCCTGTCTCCTTCCATATTTCGTCAATGTACTTTGCAACTTCTATATTATTACTGATTATCATGTTCCCCTATTGACTTTTATGTAAAGCCAAGTTTCTCTACCAAGTTTAACTGTTTAAAGAATTATGTTTCCATGCCTGAATATAGTTTACCATTCTCCATGCAATTGTCGCTAAAAAGTTTTAGCAATGAAACGACCACGCACTTTTATATACAAATATAACAACAATAATAATTGTTTGATAAATACTGAAAGAAAACGGAAATTAATTGATTTTTCCTACTCCAATAAACTTATAAAAAGTGCGCCAACCACCAACATAATTAACCGCTTTTGGAGTTCAAAATCATTCGTCCAATATTTATGTAGCACAGAAGCATTACAATTTTATGCTCAATTTAAACAATAATTCTACTCAGCCATGTCTGTTGTGGTTACAGCTTGAAAGAAGATAACAATAATCTTTATTTATTATGTATAAACACCGGTTCGATAGGAATTTAAACATCTTCGATTGTAATCTTATCAAATGAAACGTGTGAGGTTCCATTTCGCATGCGGTTGCGTCTGTCGCCCTTAGAAAGCAATAACATTTCAACATCGGATGGTCAGTGATGCAACGATTATCTTCATATGAAATATTAAAATGACGGATAATTATTGTAATATTCCTGTGAATTTGCATTTGTATATATGTGATAAAAGAAACACATTGGTGAAAAACCCATGTTGATATTTTATTCTGTTTAGCAGCTTTAAAAATTAACTTGAAGATTCCACCATGAAGTCAGGCCGTAACCAGGAAAAAATGTCAGGGGGTGGGGTTGGGGGGGGCAAGCCAAACCAAGCCAGGGATGATGTGATAACGTGTGTTATGAGCAGTTTTGACACGATTCATAGAACATATTGGGAAAAGGGTGCATGGTCTAATAAGGGAAGCAGAGAGAAAGGTCCTCTCTGAAAGGTTTTTCCTAGATAGGGATAATAAGACAAATTTGAATAAATTTTGTACTAAATCATTGGAAATTTTTGTAAAATTTGGCAACATTTCCTAAAAGTTGATTAAAATTGAGCAAAAATCGAAAAAAATTGCCCCAAAAATGAAAGAAACTTTTCAAAAATTAAAGAAGGTGGAACAAGAATGAAAGAAATTTTCTTAAAATTGAAAAAGATATCCCAAAAGATTGAAGAAAATTTCCAAAAATATAAAAAAACGTATCTAACATTGAAAAGAAAATTGCTCCAAAATGAAGGAAAATTGATCGTAAATCGAAGAAGAAAGGGATATTCCAAACATTGAACTGTTAAGGGAAATTTCTCAAATTTGAAGAAAACTGATCAAATTGCTCCAAAATGAAGGAAATTTGCCGAAAATTGAACGAAAATTGAAAAAATTGTCCCTAAATTGCTAAATGAAGGAAATTCCCGAAAATTGAGCGAGAATGAAAAAATTTCTCAAACATTAAAAAGAATATCATAAATATTTAAGGAAATTTCCCAAAATTGAAAATGAAAATTCGAAGAACAATTGTTCCAAAATGAAATTCGAGAATGAGGGAAATTTTTCAAAGATTGAAGAAAACGAATTTTTACCAAAATTTGAAGAAAATTGCTCAAATAAAGAAAATGTCTCAAACATTAAATGAAATTGACCAAAGTTAAAAAAAACTTACCAAAAATTGAAAAAAGTTTCCAAACATTGAAGGAAATTTATTAAAAATTGAAAAAAATCATTCAACCAAAAATTCAAGAAAAATTGCCCCTATTAAACATTGTTAAAGGAAAATGCCCGAAAATTGAACAAAAAAAAAAACTGCACGAGAATTAAGGAAATTGCCCCAAATTGAAAGACATTTCCTAATTATTGAAGGAGATTGACCAATTACCCCAAAATGTAGAAAATATTCCGAAAATTACATGAGTATGAAGGAAATCTCCCAAAGATTGAAAGTCGCAAATTGTTATTCACTGTTTATGTAGAAAATAGTCGGTAAATGATTGAACACGGCAAGTCGCTAATGATAAGTCACTGCCTAAGTGAAAAAAGGTTGGAAAATTAGAAATGCTTTTGCATACAATTTTCTCTACCGTGACTGCCTTGGTCGCCAAAACTGGACCTTTTCAATATTTGTAGGACGGAGTACTTCGGCAACCTCTTTATCCCTATTGCATAACCTCCTTTGTTCTTAAATATTTCTTAAGTTTTCGTTCATTTAGGGCAAGTTTTTTTTAAATTTTGAGCACTTTATTTCGAATTTCGGGAAAAAATGACAATTTTTGGGAAATTTCGTTCATTTTCTTTGATTTTGAGAAACATTTTGGTCAATTTTTGGGTAACTTGAATAGCCGGGGATTTACCTCTAGACCGCACAATAAACCCGGACCCTGATACAGGCTTAATACAAGCATATATGGACCCAGTCGTAAGTCGCTTTGCTCAACATGTTACTCTTGTCGGTTCACTTCAATTACTTTCCTCCTCTCCAACGGAAATTCTAGCTAAATTTACGATATTGATAATACCAGAGATGATGGAGCCCTTTTCAGTCTATATTGCATATAGGCCGGAATAGAGGACAAATGACGTTGCGATCTTTGATAACACCCTCAATACAAATTTATCAGGCCCAAGAGAACAATCATAAGCAAAATTTGATGGCATTTACCCCATTTTTATATTTTTTTATCATATGTATATTTTTTGTACTGTGATTTTCTGTATCTTAGTGTGATTTTGCGCCCCCACTTTTAAGTTGTCTCCCACCCCACCCCAAAGTGTGTTAGTGGTGGGGAGGGGGGGGGGGGGAGGGGGGGAGGTGGGATGGGGGAGGTGGGATGGGGAGGTGGGGGGGACTTATTTTTAATAAATCATGAATCTAGATTGCGATTTCTTGGTTTGACCACGCTTGAGTTGAGAAAAGTACGTGGCGATATGATTCAGGGTTTTAAGTTCCTATCTGGTAGTGATGCTTTCACTTCCTGTTATTTCTTGCATATTTCAGCTAATCCTCATGTGATACGTGGTAACAGTTTAAAGTTAACCAAAGAATTCTTACGGATAGATATTCGGCGTTTTAGCTTTTCGCAAAGAGTTGTAAATGTGTGGAATGGTTTGCCTGAGTGGGTAGTTAGCTCCAATTCTGTTCACTATTTCAAATTCAACGTTATTAAGTTCTTTACTAACTCTGGGCGTCTTTAATTATCATTGTTATTATTATTATTATTATTTTGGTGGTGGCAGTGGTGGTCTTAGTTTGGGCTTTTTATGAGCTGACTAACTCTTTTTAGCCTGTAATTTTGTTATGTTATATTATGTTATAAAGTTACATATAACATTTTCGAGCTGTTTTTTCTTTAATACATCAAACTTTTGCTTCCATTTATTGTTTTTAAATATTGATTAGGCAAAACTCATAAACTTAACTTATCTTTGTTAAAGACTTTTCTGTTCAGAATTTTAAGTTCTTTTGGTGAATTTGGTCATATTATTACGAGTTTCAGAATACTTACAGCTCTGAAATCTAAAGTAAATGTCTCCCTCTAATTCTTTCCTCTTCAACTTTCCAAAATGGTAGGGTTTGCCTATTAAGTGTCCCATTTTAATCTTTAAAAATCTCGCATTACACACCATTATACATTCGTAATATAATAGAAGAACGAAATAAACACATTTTTCATAATTATTTTAAATTTTTTGACAAAAAGCATCCATTATTTTCGTTTGAAATAAGACAGATACGCTCTCCCCAATTGTGTCTGAATGTCGTAACTAACGAGTAACGTTAATCTGTATGATGACGTTTAGCCCTTCAAAAGCTTAATTTAAATCTTACTCTGTATGCTTGACGATTAACCATTTTACTTTTTTATGATCTAGATACCTTGGTATTCAAACAGAGAAATTATTATGAGTAAGCCCTGTGATAAGACGGCATATGAAAGCTCGTTAACACTTGAGTGTACGATATGCCTAACGTTAATAGTATTAGGCTAGGCCACTGTACATGCAGTGGTTATATATAGCCTAGCCTAGGCTAGGCCTATATTGATAACGTTAGGCCTTGGTAAGTTGTAGCATTCGCCGTCTACGAATTGGTCAAACAGGAAATCTCCCAAAACTTCAGGCATTTTACATTCTGTTCAACTGCAAACCATCCAATTTGATCCAGCCATCTAAATTTTCCAGAATCAGATGTTGCAAAGTTTTTTGCAGTTTGTGAATTTGTCTTGACAAACTGGAAATCTCCCAAAATGTCACTCAAAATTAAGACAATCTGGTGAGCATTTCAGTCTGTGGTGCACAAAGTAAATTTTCTGGTGCACAAATCAAAACTGGTGCACTATAAATGAATTATGTACCCATTTATTTTGAAAAACATCCAAGTATCTAGGTCAAAAATACAAGTGCCACTGCCAGTTTGATATGGCTGAAAAGAGTACACATTAGGCTTTGTGTTTTAGGTTCCTTGCAGGTATTGATCTCTGGTGCATGTGGCGCACGTATTGCTGTTGCAGGCTCACAAATGGGGCATGAATAAACCAACTTCTACACTCACTTCGCAAGCTGCAGTCTGGTTCGCAATCTGCTAACTGTCTTGACAAACTGGAAATTTTGCAAAATGTTGCAAAATGTTGTATAATTTTAACTTAAAATGTAAAATTGACGTTTTACAAAATTTGGGGGAATTTCCGGCTTGTCGAAAGAAATCGCAAACGATTTAATTGTCCTTTAAATGGAGAGTAAATTTATAATTTTCTTCAGCTGTCAAATCATGCTTAGGCTACTAGGTCTAGCCTACCAATCAGTGGTTGTAAACATTTGAGGAAATTGTGAGGATGGCATAATATGCCAGTCTGGAAAGCATGTAGCCTGTGTAACCCATACATCATTATGGGTGTAGCTTGGTGTATTTTTCTCTCAAGCTTATTTTAGCTAGGTTTTCACAAATTTTGGCATTAAATCTTTGGCATGGAGAATGTATGATGTCACAAGTAGTCTCATTTCAGTCATACCTAAACAAAGGAGCCAGAACCTTGAATATCTTCTTATTCCAAAAGATTTTTGAACTTTTTTTAAGCTATTACCTTTCTGAAACTATCCTTCCATTTAAGATCACAGCAGCTGATTCACCAATTATCTTATAAGATTGGAATATTCCTTTGTTTACAGGCTGAACCAGAAGTAAAGAAGAAGCGTACCTTCAGGAAGTATACCTACCGTGGTGTTGACTTGGACCAGCTACTGGACATGTCCAAGTGAGTCACTTATATATGTATCATTGGTTTTTGGACAGCACTGATAATATTGGTATTCATGACTCTTCTTCAAAAGAAAACAAAAACTGTTGCTGACAAAATATACAAATTTGCAGATTAGTTGGGACAGATAGATTCTTTGAGTATTTTATAATGATGCAAGTACCCAAGGAGACTCAAGCTTTTTATGATAATGATTAAATATGAAATCAAGGTTGATGCCTTTGATACTTTCTGTGGAAGATATTTGATCTACAGTTGATTAAGGATTGTGTATGAGCATTTTGTGACACTAATGATTGGTGTATATGGCTTAAAAGTAGGTCAGTTTACAGACCCCTGGCTTGATTTAAAAAGGAGCAGGGTGCTAGACTTGTTGAGGGGCACATTATTGTGCCACAAAGTGCTGTGTCTTTAAGGCATGGAGCCAGGGGCTTAATCCCATGGTGAAGAAGCTCTGGGATTTTAGCTATAATCATACCTCAGAATGAAGCTATTCTGATTGATCAAGGACCATTCATGAGTCAAACAGAACAATTGCTTACTATGCTATCATTTTGTGTTCTGTATCCATGTAAGGTATTTCATTTATGAGGTTGATTAAGATAATAAATTTAAAATAAATAAACATCTTTAAAGAATTTTTTAAATTTTATTTATATATATTATTTTTCTCATGAGGGGCAGGGCGGACCCCAGGGGGGCATGGCGGACCCCCAGGGGGCAGGACGGACCCTCAGGGGGCAGGGCAGGCCCATGGAGAGGCAGGGCAGGCCCATGGAGGGGCAAGGCAGGCCGCCCCTGTAGAATAACAAAGCTAGGGATCTGGTTGAGATATAATGATTCTTGTCTCAGACATGTGACGAGACCCAAGTCTTTTTAGTCGGATACTGACTTGGGACCTACACTCAACCACAACAATGCTCAATGCCGTATTAGTATTAACCCTTACTCTACCAGCACTTTTTTGAAAACTCGCTTGGGAGGCAGGGTCAAAGAAAGGGCATCTAAAACGGTAATAATATCACCGCGTGGTAGAGTAAGGGTTAAGCACAGGCTGGTTATTGAAGTCGGGCTTGTTCCACTTTAGTGGCCCAGTGGGTCGCCCACCAGGACCATGCTGCATATATCTTTGAGTTGGCACACTTGTCGTGGGCTGATTAACCCTTACTCTACCAGCACTTTTTTGAAAAGGCGATTGGGAGGCGGGAACAAAGATGGGTCACCCAAAGCGGCAACAATATTGCCGCTTGGTAGAGTAAGTGTTAAAGACTTCATGATACGGGCACATTTCACTTATTAGAATGAAATATTTGGACCGTTTCATAGGCAAATATATTAATTTTTTATCACAAAATCATTTTTTTGCATTGCAAATTTAAAAAAAAAAATAACGTCCTAATACCGTCCCGCTGGTGCTCTAAAAAATAAGCAATTTCACCTTCCCGCCAATGACTTTGCTGCCTAAACCAACATTCCATCAGTTATGTACAGCAAGTGTGTGTACACTGTACACATATAGTACACAATTGTCGCAGGTTACATCCAGGGTTCTAGCTACGGTAGGCGGTGCTGGGCGAGCCCGCCCAGGACTTGCAATTCCCGCCCAGCACTCCGCTTTAAGATTCACTCTTCCGCCCAGCACTCTGCTCTAAAATTCGCTTTTCCGCCCAGCACTTAAAAGTTCAATTCGATTAATTAAATTTGTGTTTTAACCGATCTCCTTTTAATCTCGCTCTATTTATGCCTTCCGCTATTTTACTCGCATACATTACGCACAATAAATTGCAATCAAAACAACTGAACTATGTAGGAATATAACGCACTTGAACGTACATATTATAAAATCACCCATACATGTCACTTACACACAGTGCACACAGTTCAGGTTCACGTTTTAATCATTGTGAATCACTGCTGGCAGCTTGCCAAGTCCGTCACTTACCGTACAAACAAACTTTTACAAAGTAAATATTACACCCCGAACGGGTCCCAAGGCGTGCATAGACCGGTCCAAATGTAAATATACACTTTACCAATCTTAGGTACTGATCGATATTCTTTGGATTTGTGGGGAATTTGATATTGACAAAAGTTGTTGCGTAGTTTATAGGAACATCTGCCGCTGAATAATTATAATAATGTATGGCTTTCGTTGAATGATACTGGGACAAAAATAAAAGCGGTAAAAAGTTTGAGCAAGATTAATAACAATGGGAATTGAGAGAACAGTTTGGCGTATGTTTGTACTATTTTAGGTAGGCTTTTACACTTGAATATCCATTGTACTTTTTAGTCTCATTGCACTCCTTCCTCCGCGAAATTGATAGGCCTTACCAAGCTGAATTTAATATGAAACTTAAAGCATGTATCAGCTATACACAGCAGAACGGCTTTACAAAAAAAAGGTTACGGAATCTCAACGCAAAGTTGACGATTTATTTGGGAAGAGGAAAAGAACTGTAAACAAGAATAATGGTACCGCAGTTGCCAATTTTGACTCAGAATCTGAAACAGCTGTTGAGCCACATTTATAGCGTGTGGAGACTAGTAAGAAACATGCTTCTACTTTTGATTCAAGCTGGAAAGTAAATCGGCCGTGGTTACTATATATTCCTGGCTCTGGAATGTTTTGTAAATACTGTTAAAATTTTAACAAGACACCATTTGGGAGGGATACATGGAACAAAGCTGGATGTGTCAGACTACGGTTAGAAAGCATTAAGGGTCACGAGGGCACTGTTAAACATGATTCTGTTTCCTCCAATTACAAAGTGAGACATGGTGGGATGCAACGAGTAACACAGAGTGTGACATAGGTTGGGATGACATGTGTGACATAAGGTAGGATGCCATGTGTGGCGTAAGGTAGGATGCCATGTGTGACATACTGTAGGGTAGGAGGTTATGTGGGACATAGGGTAGGAGGACATGGGATGTGGGACATAAAGTAGGATGTCATTGGGACATTGAGAGGGATACCATGTGGAACATATTTTGGGACATTAGGTGGGAAGCCACTGATGCAGGACACAGGGAGGGATGCCATGTGGGACATGGGGAGAGATGTCATGTGGTACATATGGTTGGATAAATGTGGGACATACAGGTAGGATGGGATCCATGTGGGTCATATCGTGAGATCCCATGTGGGACATGGTGGAATGCCATGTGGGACATGGTGGAATGCCATGTGAGACACTGTATGGTGGAATGCCATGTGAGACGCTGTATGGTGGAATGCCATGTGGGATATATGGTGGAATGCCATGTGGGACAAGGCATGGGATGTCATGTGGGACATGAGGTGGGATGTCATTTGGGACATAAGATGGACATACAGTGGAATGCCATGTGGGTCATAGGATGGGATGCCCTGTGGGACATGATGGAATGTCACGTGGGACATGGGCTGTCATGTGGGACATGGGGTGGAGATATGGTGGAATGCCATGTGGGGTGGGACATGGTGTGGGATGTCATGTGGGACATGGGATGCCATGTGGGACTTAGTGTGAGATGCCATTTTTATAATTGGCTGGGTCATATGATATGGGTGTCAATTTCCATGGGCATGCGAACCATGATGGTATTTACCGTTCTAGTCATTCCTTTCATTCTCTTTATATGTACATTAAAACTGCAAGGAAGTTAATTTTAGGGGGATTTCAGGCTTTAAAACACCTACCTGTATACAACACAGGATTTTGTGGAATCTTGGGGCACTTCCCTGGCTTCTCTGCTATACTGTTGCCCCTACATTCTAACAAGGGGTATGGAACATTCCCCCTTTAGTATTCTGATAAAAAAAAACTATATATATATTTTTTCCTTGACAATTTGTCAATAGAAGTGGACATAATTTGAACAGTTCTTCATGGAAGAGGGGTGTATGAGGTCACCCTGGGTACGCCACTGATTGTCACTGGAGCCCATCGCCTAAACTTGTCTAGCTAGAACCCTGGTTACATCATGCTTTTACTGTTTGTCATCACGGAAAATTGTGAATTTTGGCTTTATTTGTCAAAATGTCGGTTCAATGTCTTGTTGGCGGGTGTAGTAACACCAAAAGAGAAGGTCTTGAGTTCTCATAGATTCCTGAAGGACTTAAGAATCCGTAAAATATGGATTAATTTTGTGAACAATACTCTATCAGATTTTGTATGTACGGACTACAGCTATGTAGTGATCATTTAGAGCCGGATTGCTTTGAAAGTTTGCACAAATCGGAAGAGAGGTTTGGTCTTGGCTGTCCAAGCGGCAGCAGGGGAAGGGTACTTTTGCCCGAAAAGTACTGGACAATCAAAAGAAAACCACCAGAATATCTTGGGGATCACCCTTAAGTCAAGTCTGTGAGTAGTAGTAGTAGCTTACTACTAGTAGATACTACTAGTAGTAGTTCTGCAAAATCAACAGTGCAATTCGATAAGGTTTTACTTTGTAATAAGAGACAAAAGAACAGGGAAATGTTTATATAAATATGTAATTTCAGGTACAGGGTGCTGACCATTCATTTATGACAATTTGGAGCCTATTAACCCCTGGAACTTTTTTCTTCCACACCTTCTGCACCTCTCGCAGCTGCCAATGGCTTAAACTGGTATGGTTGCAGACCAAATACTTCCTCTTCGTCGCTATTTTTGTGCTCGCTCTTATCAAAACTGGATGAAAAGCAAAACAAATTCAAGTCTTATATTTCCTCTGAGATACCTTTGCCATCTTTGGGCCTTTGAGACATTTCTGGTGTATTATGTATTTTATATTTTATTTTCAGATGATAACAAATTGATGATAAGATGCTTGTAACGAAGAGTGTATACTATGATCAGTGTGTGGTTGTTGGAGTTGCTTCGTGCATGCAATGACGTCATATGGCTTATCACTGCAGTGATTCATTTTTTACACTTCCGGGTTTTGAATGTGGCATAGTTCATGATTTTGTTTGATAATTTTTCGCGAAAAAAATGATTTTGTGATAATTTTTTAGAATATATTTGTCTATCAAATTATCCAAATATTTCACTCCAATAAGTGAAATGTAACTGTATCGGGACCTCTTTAAGTGGAAACAGGACATTTTTTATGTGAAGGCACTTAATTTGTCTTTCATAATTTTATATTTTTTCATAAATTTGTTTATTTCATTGCCTTTTTGAAGGAATGATGTTAGAAAAAAGTATGTGTATAAAACGCTACGAAGGTGGACTAGAAATTCATGTTTGTCTTTTCTTTCTTTCAACAGTGAACAGCTAATGGAGCTGTTTTGTGCTAGGCAGCGCAGACGTTTCAGCCGTGGACTCAAACGTAAACCCTTGGCTCTGATGAAGAAGCTCCGTAAAGCCAAGAAGGAGGCTCCTCCCCTTGAAAAACCAGAGGTGGTGAAGACCCATTTGAGAAACATGATCATCGTGCCTGACATGGTGGGCTGCATTGTTGGAGTGTATAACGGGAAGACATTCAACCAAGTTGAAGTGAAGGTAATTTTGCCTCTGAGTAATAGTGCTATAATTATGTTATGGATGGGTATTCAAGTTGTATCAATTTTATGTCAATGGGGCTGTCATCATTGATGTAGGTAAATTAGATAATTAATAATTATTACAGCAAAAATGTTGTGATGTATCACTGCGTAGTAATATTTAAAGTATGATTTACTCAAGCCCCTGTTGAAGCTCTGGGATTTAAGCTGTAATCATACCTCAG
The DNA here is from genome assembly GCA_020152595.1 of Chiridota heheva. Classification (NCBI taxonomy): domain Eukaryota; kingdom Metazoa; phylum Echinodermata; class Holothuroidea; order Apodida; family Chiridotidae; genus Chiridota; species Chiridota heheva. The sequence continues at coordinate 161,948 of JAIGNY010000224.1, forward strand.
AATGAAACTATTGTGACTGATAAGGACCATTCATGAGCCAAACAGGACAATTTCTTACTATACTGTCATTCTATTCTTTATCTATGTATTAGAAAAACATATACAAAATTATACATTTTTTTCTGATGAGAGACAGGGCGGCCCAATAGGAGGCGGGGCGGGTCAATGAAGGGGTGGGCCGCCCCTCTGAAACAGCAAAGCTAGGGGTCTGTTTAGAAAACAGCCACTACAAATGGTTTTAAGGACTAATTGAATTTGTTTGTAACCATAAAACATAGTGCCCTGCAGCAAATTTTCTGCTCAATTTTCAGTTGTAATGTTTCTGGAATTTTGATATCCAACATTTAGTTTGAAATGCAATATGACATTGTCATGACAACATACAGTATAGTGACAGCACTAGAGATCACTAATTTGGTTGTAAGGAAATGTTTTGTGTTATTATGTAAAACTTTAAAGTACTGCTAACAATTTAATAAGGGGCAAATATAACTACTGAATATCATTGAAGTTAGCAAAATCCAATCAGGCTCATGTAAATTCACATTTTTACACCTTATGAAGCTTTAATACCAAATGCTTTTAAGCAGCACTCCCGACTCTTACAGTAACAAACCCCCAAGTTTGAACCGGAAAGGGGCAGGTTGGTAAACTGGTAAGGTCATAAAAAGTGCATTTACAAGGTAGCAAGGGTCATGCAATATGAATTTGAGGGAACTTTAAATATGGATTAGAGAGGAATAAGTAGTGTCTGACAGCATCTTGTTTTATATTGGGGGAGATGTGAACAGCATCAAAAGAAAGTAAGTAGAATGGGGAAAATGAAAATTATTTGTGAAAAGGGTGGAGGAAACTGGGTGGAGCATCCTTTTAAAAACGCCAAATTTTACTACTGTAGGTAGGACAGTTGGGGCCTGCAGTAATGTATTATTTTTGGGTTCTACCAAAGATGTTCTATAGCCATCAAGCTGAGTTGATAGAATAATGGTATGATATGAGGCAAGCTTTACTCTTACTGTGTAGGAAATTTCCCAGGATAATAGAAAATCTGGGAAGTTACATCAGCTATATCTCTGATACAGTGGACCAGAAATGGGACCTGTGTTTCACTCAATTTCATTCTGATGAGGGTTAACAAATAAGCCTTGTTGGATGGGGACCAGAAAGGAGGCCAGTGCTTTACTCAATTTCATTCTGATGAGGGTTAACATATAAGCCTTGTTGGATGGCGACCAGAAAAGGGACCTGTGCTTTACTCAATTTATTTTGATGAGAGTTAACAAATAACCCTTGTTAGATGGGGGACCAGAAATGAGGCCTGTGCTTTACCTCAATTTCATTTTGATGAGAGTTCACAAATAACTGTTGTGGGACGGGGACCAGAAAGAAGGCCTGTGCTTCACCTCAATTTCATTCTGATCAGGGTTAACAAATGTGCTTCACTTAATTTCATTCTGATGAGGGTTAGCAAATAGTTGTTGTGGGACGGGGACCAGAAAGGAGGCCTGTGCCTCACTCAATTTCATTCTGGCGAGGGTTAACAAATGTGCTTCACTCAATTTCATTCTGATGAGGGTTAACAAATAACCCTTTTTGGTTGGGGACTAGAAAGGTGGTCTGCGCTTTACTCAATTTCAGTCCGACAAAGGGATAATGAAAAGTTTGAAGTAACAGAAATCTGTTCTTGTTGACCACTCGCATCATTGAAAGCTTGGTTTAGAAGTCGTGCTGAACAATCATGGTTGAATTGAATATTAATTAAAAAATATTATTTGTAGTGCCATATGCTAGGAAAGTGTATTTGAATATGCCATAGGCAAAGAATAATATAAGCCCACACTTTTCAGAACTTAACCATATCTCTTATGCCTCCAAACACTTTTTTTCTTTACAGCCTGACATGATTGGCCATTACCTCGGAGAATTCAGCATCACCTACAAACCTGTAAAACACGGAAGGCCAGGTATTGGTGCTACCCATTCATCCAGGTTCATCCCTCTGAAGTGAGACCTCCAAATGGATTACAAACTGCACCCCTTCATCCTCTGTAATACACCGGCCATCTGAAGAGTTTTCACTATTCTGACAGTGTAATTTTGCAAGTCCACAAAAAAGTAAAATAAAAGGAAATGAAATGACAGTTGTCCGATGTGTTTTTATTCAAGTGAGGGGAGTATTTTAAGAGAGTACTCAAACCAATAGTATTATTCCTCCTAACAAAATATTAAGACATCAACAACAAAAAAGTTAAAAACTTGAATAATACATAAAACAGGTTTTGAGATATACATATCAATTCAAAGTCTGTTAAATTTGTGATATGAAAGGGCATGGATTTTGTGTTCAATATGAGAAAACTAAAATTGTTATTCAGAACATTTATTATCTTTACCCAAGCCAAAGAGACCTTGAAGGAATATTCCCATGTTTTTAAAGGAATATTCCCATGTTTTTAAAGGAGTATTCCCATGTTTTTAAAGGAATATTCCCATGTTTTTTCGTAATCTTTCACAAGAAAGAAACTTTTTTTAGAAATAATTTAGTACAAAAATCATGTTGATTTTAAATTCCTACCTGAGATATTCAAAGTTTAAGGTTCACAAAAATGCCAATAAACGAATAGGAAAAGTTTCAGTATGACATAACAGCAACACATTCTCTCACAAGGTTTATGTATTTCATTAAAATCTATTATCCTTTTTATTAGTAAAACCTGCCAGAAAAATAGATTAATAAAAGTTAGGTATTTATATACATTGCCAAATATACCCTATACCCCACTTTAATAACTTTTGGAAAATTGTTTCTAAGCATACAGAAACAACCAATTAACGTTCAAAGAAATACATAAACATTCGCAATGGAATTGCCTCTATGACATCATCAAACACGAATTCCTCATACTGCACAAAAACTTTAAAATGCAATTGGGAAATCGTTAAAAATTCATACCTCCTGAACAGAATATGATATCAGCCTGATGTTTGTACCAAATTGGCTCTTAAAAGTAGGATCTTTCAAATAAAATTTTACAAAAAACCATGGCAATATTAACAACTGTTGGTAATGGCCCAAGGAGTGATGTATCCAGCTGAAAGCAGTCGTAAAAGGTTTATCATAAAAAAACACAAGTCTCCCAGGCATACATCGCAAATTTGCCGATTAATGCCTGAATATTCAAAAAGCCATGAAACACTCATTAAAACAAATATATTTATTTCATTTGACTCCTTAGAAAAATATATTAGCTTTATGAGGGGTAGAATTTGCTACTGTTCCAAGCCAAGGACTGCTTTTTAGGCAGGAACAGTGAATTTTCAAACATCAGTGTTCCGGTGGAAGTGTTCTTTTCACAAACATGTGGCATGAATGATCAATAACTTGATTCTAGCTCAAAAAAGTGCATGTTGTCAAACAAGATTATTATTAAAATAATTTCTTCCAGTAAGAAAACAAAAATTCCTACCTTGTCTGCAATTGCCAATACAATTAATCATGAATACACATATGCAAGGCTGCTGGCACGTGTATGAGTTTTTATGACTTTCTGCAAAGGGATGCTACATTATGTAAATACTAATAATTGACATACAGATTTGCAAAAATTTACCAATTAAGTAGTTATAAATCAAGTTCTCTGCATTTTGAGGAAGGAATTTGTCCTGTTATCGGGAAAAAGTTGGAATAGTGAAATCTGATTCGGAACAGTAATATTTGAGAAAGTTCTGTTCAGTGGAACAGTGGCGTAAATTTTTAATTTTGTTTTCCAAGTGTCCTAATCCAGTTGGAAAAGTGATGCAGGTGATCTCAGAGAAAAATATGGTACATTCCCATCCACCAAAAAATTTTAATTGAAAAAATTAAATTGTCTCAAAACTGACAGGGTGATAAAAGCTCATGATTATTCTTGATGGGGTCTTTTTTGCTTTTTCATTAGAATTTAATCAAATGTTCCCTCTTCACATCTTTTGACTTTCTGGTAAAAAATCTCAGCTAAATTGTGTCAAATGCAATTTGGTGATGTTATTGAGCAATTAATCTGTTATGTCTATTCTTCATTTTCTAAACAAGTTGAACATAGCAAAGATGTCTACAAACCCCATGTCATATAGACAAGGAGCAACCTCAGGGGCACACTCGAGCCATTTTGGTGAAAAACAACCTCGAGTATGGGCAACATTTTATGGTAGTTCATAATGTAGACGACATGATTATCTTATAAGAACTGTATGAATAGCGCTTCTTCAGTGGTATCACCAGTGGTTTGGGAGCTCAGCCAGGACTTTCCTCAAGGGGAGGGCACTATCACCTCAGAGGACATTTTGTAAGATTTTTCATATACCCTTCGTAAAGATTTTGTTTGATTTATATAAGGCCTTTGCCCATGCCTTTGCCCACACCTTTGCCCGCGCCCCACGCCTTTGCCCGCCTTTGCCCGCGCCCCACGCCTTTGCTCGCGCCCCACGCCTTGGCCCGCGCCCCACGCTTGGCCAGCGCCCCACGCCTTTGCTCGCGCCCCACGCCTTGGCCCGCGTCCCACGCCTTGGCCGCGCCCTGGCCAGCGCCCCACGCCTTGGCCCGCGCCTCTCTCCTTGGCCCGCGCCCCACTCCTTGGCCCACGCCTTGGCCCATGCCCCACACCTTGGCCCGTGCCGTGCCCCACGCCAGGCCCCGCAACCTGGCCGTGCCTCGCAACCTGGCCCGCCTGCCCCACCGTGCCCCCGGGGCGGCCCGTGCCCCAGGACGTGCCCGCGCCCCAGGACGTGCCCGCGCCCCAGGACGCGCCCGTGCCCCAGGGCGTGCCCGTGCCCCAGGACGTGCCCGTGCCCCAGGACGTGCCCGTGCCCCAGGACGTGCCCGTGCCCCAGGACGTGCCCGTGCCCCAGGGCGTGCCGCGCCCCCCGGACGCGCCCGTGCCCCACATCGACGTGCCCGCGCCCCACGCCGACGTGCCCGCCCCACGCCGACGCCCGTGCCCCACGCCGGACGTGCCCGCGTCCCACGCCGGACGCGTGCCCGCGCCCCACGCCGGACGTGCCCGCCCCACGCCGGACGCCCGCGCCCCACGCCGGACGCGCCCGCCCCACGCCGGACGGGCGCCCGCGTCCCACGCCGGACGCGCCCGCCCCACGCCGGACGTGCCGCGTCCCACGCCGGACGTGCCCGCGCCCCACGCCGGACGTGCCGCGCCCCACGCCGGACGCGTGCCCCCACGCCGGACGTGCCCACGCCGGACGCGTGCCCCACGCCGACGCGGCCCCACGCCGGACGTGCCCACGCCGGACGTGCCCCACGCCGGACGTGCCCACGCCGGACGCGTTCACGCCGGACGTGCCCCACGCCGGACGCGTGCCCCGCGTGCCCCCACCACGACGCGTGCCCGTGCCCCACGACGTGCCCGTGCCCCACGACGTGCCCGTGCCCCACGACCTGCCCATGCCCCACTACCTGCCTGTGCCCCATGTCACTTGAGATAAAACCATAATGCAAATATGCTTTAAGGTGATGATGCCCAAAAATAGAAATACAATTAATAGTCAAAAAGAAATCACCTTCAATGGTCAGACATGTTAATGAAAATTGTTACCTACAATATTTTGTTGGTAGCTTGCTGTCAATTTTTGTACCCAATTTTATAAAAATGCCATCAAAATTTTGCAAGAAAAGGATATCTTTTGCAGTCAAGCACTCTGAGACCTAGAGGGAAATAAAAAGCGTTGATACCCAGAAACACTGACAAATGGTGGAAAAAGGGTGGATCACACCTGGGTGGACTTCTTGGGGATCAGCCAAAGCAGTGGCAGGTGCCACCTGGCAAGAAGTAGATATATGAAAAGTGGGAAAGAACAAATCAAACGCAAAGCAAAATCTCATAAAGGAGCGTGTATTGAAGAAAACTCTGAAACACAACTTAAATTAAACAATACTTGGGGTTTGACTGATTATGGAAGTAACAGTGAAGCAAAGTAAGCCCTTATCTTGGTTAAAATTCACTCGTAAAATACTGAAATAATTAAAAAAACCTTCGAAAATTGCAACTATCCTTGCTCTCCTCGGGCTTGAAAACCTCTACCTATTCAATCTATTTATAGGTCATATTTACCTGATTCTTTCAACATTTCTATTTCCATAAATCTATTTATAAACTTCCTGAGCAAAACAAGCCTTTTGTAAAAAAAAATGCAAATGTCAAACCACCTATAAAACCATGCTTTTGCGCCTTTTGAGTTTTCCTCTCCTTCTTTTCTTCCGACATAAGCATTCTCAACACAAAATCAACCAGAAATGTGTTACAATCGTCTCCCCCGTTTTCGCATTTTCTAAGTTACTAAGTTCTTGCAGTAAGATGCTTTGTGTACTATTCTGTATACTGAACACTGCAAAGTTCCTAGTGCATAATTCTCCAGGGGACAGTGAGATATTCAGAAAGGGGGAGTGTAATCATTAGGTAAAAACTCCTAATACATGAACAATTTAAAGCACTAGAATGAAAAGTGAGGGCGCTTGTTTTTGCTAATTTCACAAATATATTATCCACAACATATCGATAAACCTTATGCCTCCATAGCCCACAGACAACGCGAGGGCTAAGGTCACTTTAATATTCATATTAACCAGAAAATTGTAATACCCTTGCGTGCCAGATAAGCATTTGATTTTTTGGGCCTAAAAATATGCCAAAACTTTTCGGTCTATTGCGCCTTGTGTTTGCGCCTTGTGTAAAAGACAGGATAAAGGAAGCATTAAATGATAAGTCAATTGTATACAAGATTTTAAACTTTATTAGTCGGCTACTAACAAATAGAGAATCACACACATCAAGGGTAGTTTTCCAGCAAACTTCTGGATTAACAACCAATAATAGATCTTAAATTAAGAATGAATCTTCTATACAATGTCCACTGTTACATCAAAAGATTATTTCCTGTACCACAGACTGATGTTTTTCTCCCTCTTAATTTTCTTCTGCAGTTGAAGAATGCCGTACAATAATGCCTCTGCTGTGGGTGGGCATCCTGTTGAAAGGAAAAACAGTATATCAACATCTTTATCTTATAATGAGTTTATGGCAAAATATAAATCAGCCAATCTGACTTAGTTACCAAAGTGTTATTTAGAACTAATTACATACATTAGCCTCTTGTTGAACCGCCCTTTACAAGTTATAAAAATGTCTTAAAATGCAATTTTAAAATACAGAGGAATAAAAATTATTATTGGTTAATGCATCAAAAGTTTTGAAATTGACATTTAACTGACAAGCACTATATAATTAAATTAATCATTTGAATATTCAGCAATAATCCTGAAATAGTAAACAAACTTGGAATTAATTGAAAACTATTACGGAAAACATGTATAAATAGAGATAATATAACAACCAGAACCAAGAGGTTTTATGGTTCTGATGCTTTTGATAAGCTGATTGATTTGCAAAATTTGTATTAACTGTCATGTAATTGCATATCATAAAATATTTGTTCCATATTTCCCCCTGAGGAAGGAGGGGAGGGGGTGGATTACGCTGTATTCCCGCATAAAAAAAGTTTTAATAAAATCCCCAAAATACAATATTTCTCCCAAAGGTCAACTTTGGCATTTTGAGCCACAGTTTGGCATTTTCAGTTGTATTCCTTAGGTCTCTCTCTCCCCCTCCTCATCTCCCACACACTCCCTTTCCAATTTGAAAACCTAGTGTGAGCGCTGCCACACCCACTAAGTATATTAACATAATTCAATGTTTTACATCATGAACATGTACACACCAGCTAACATCATAATTATACCAAACATGAAATAAAACAGACATGTGGTTGTTAAAAAATTAACATTTCAAGATTTTCACTTTAAGCCCCCTGCCTACTCATTAACATGCATGGCATCAATCATCAAAAACAATAGGGCACATTTACTGACCATGGACTATCTGAGTACCACATATGACATGAATCCGGTTTACTGTTATTGAAATACTGTGTTTACAAGCTCTTTTCAGCAATATCATATTAAGCACCGCCTACTACTCATATTATTGAAATTCAACGTTTTTACATCATGAACATGTACACACTAGCATTTATCATTTATATCATCATTTATATACCAAACATGAAAGAAAACAGACATGTGGTTGTTAAAAAATGAACATTTCAAAATTTCTACATTAAGCCCTGCCTACTCATTAATATGCATGACATCACCATTAAAAACAATAGGGCCCATCTACAGACCATAGGCTATCTGTGAACCACATATGACATGAATCCAGTATACCGTTCTTGAGATATCGCGTTTACGAGCTGACTGTCACATACACACCCATACACACATACTGTACATACACACAGACATACATACATTAACACACACGCCATCATGACCACATAGGTTCCTGATGCTATCGCATCAGAGCCAATAATAATACAATTCTTCTAAAGCGTATAAATATTACAAAATATGCACTGAACAGGTAAGAAAATATAATACAAATACAGTACAATGATTACAATTCAAAAGATATTTGAAAAAGGTGACTTTTGAGCTTGGTTATGAATTGTTAAAGAGATAAATAAATCATGACAAATTTCAATGGGAATATTGTTCGTGAAGTAGCCATGAAAAAAGCTCTATGACCATATGTACTAGTTCAATGAGTCTAAAGGAGATCCAAGGAAAATGAATAAAGTACACAAGATGTAGTGCTGTCAGGACATGGCTCTAATAAATACTGCGATATATCGTAGTATCTTTTTAAGAAAACTGACTCAAGACACAAATTGTTAATATCACTAACGTTATATAATCATGGAGTTACAATTTACTCCATGATACAATGAACGCAAGAAAAAATTATTTGCAGATCTAGCAGACATGATCGCGGTACTATTACGTTTATCACGCACGTGTTTGGTAATTCAGCCAACGTGACTATAAATCATCGAAGTGAGAGCCTGAGTGGCACATTCTAGACCAATTTTTCGTTCTTTTTGCCAACTTACATCGGCGCGTGCCAGTGACAGAGCACAATCTTATTTAGTTGTTTTTATGTTTCACAATTATTTTGCAAGTTTTTAATGGCCTAAACTTGACTTTTAGATTTAGTACCGTAATGTTAAAATTGAAACGTACGTGTACAAAATAGCCTAGCCTAGTTCTGCGAAAATTTCTTAGTTGAGTATTAGTTTTTGGTATTGCAGTATGTCGCGATAGGCATATTTCATGTCCTGGGAAAAGAGATATCACGATAATCGATATGTCATGACAGCACTAACAAGATGCAATATAAGGAACGAGCAGCTCAATTAAGTAGCAGTTTCTAAAGATGTGTGAAAAAGCTCTTTGTTATAACATTTAATCCTGACTATTTTACCCTGACTATTGATTCAGAGTAAAATCGACACATTTCTTGGAGTAACTTGAGTCTTGCTTTTATGACCGTTATGACTGTCAGAAACTGCAGCCAGTCCCATTTCATAAATGTCCTAGCACTTGCCAAATGCAAAAAGGTGAGAAAGCAGGGACAAAATGGAGGGTTATCATGCATGACATAGCCCACATCTGCACCCCTGCAAGCTTCATCATTGGTCAGAAAATGACAAAGTCAACGAATGACAGTCACAACACCATCATGTGTAACCCACATCTGCACCCCTGCGAGCTTCATCATTGGTCAGAAAATGACAAAGTCAACGAATGACAGTCACAACACCATCATGTGTAACCCACATCTGCACCCCTGCGAGCTTTATCATCGGTCAAAAAATGACAATGTCAACGAATGACAGTCACAAAACCATCATGTGTAACCCACGTCTGCACCCCTGCGAGCTTCATCATCAGTCAGATAATGACAATGTCAACAAATGACAGTCACAAAACCCAGAAATCTTTTTATTAGACAATTTCAACACAAAAAAAAATGCTCTTTAACTATAAAAAGATGACTTCCCTACCATCTTCACAGAGATTCCTTGCACTGACTGGGAATAACATATTGTGATGTAAGGCAGGATGTATCATTTACAAAATCTTACTGTTGTTGTCCTGGAAAGGATACTTTCTTTGTAGATAAAGAGTTTTTTTTTTTTTTTCTCACTGTATACAAGCATGTTTCTATTTAGTAAAACCTAGTTTGTAATGAGACTAGGGATGAGCCTTTTCAGTGAATTTGCTGAATTTTAGCGATTTTTTTGTCTGTTCAGTGATTTCTTATTTGCCACTTCCACGATTTTCTTATTTAAAACTAATTCGTTTAAGATGGGAAACCAGTACTACAAAGAGTGTGTGACAACATGTGAAAGGTTTGACCTTGTAGTCTATACCAGAGAATGGAATGATGATTTGATGGCTTGCCACAAAATGTCACTTCACAAACTTTCAAATTTGTCACATGAAAGTCTCAAATGTCACATACTTTTTGGCATTTTGTGCACAGAATGTCACATCAGTTTTGCCTTAGAAAGGATCATTTGGTAATAAATATGTGTTTTATAAAAAATGGAATCCACCACTAAAACACAACATCAAATCACAAAATGTCAGACAAATTTTAATACATCTGTTTATGTTCATTTTGTCACAAAATTGTCAAAATGTCACAAAATGTCACAGATTTTTGAACAAAGAAATTTTGTCACAAAATGTCACCATGTCACAGACGCTCCAGTATTTGCTATACATAACTATGACCAAAATCAGTACTTTCAAGCCCATGTTCCATGTTCAGTGATTTTTTTGTTAGCCAGACTCATTCCTGGAAGCTCTTCAAGTAAAACAACTATGGTGCATGTAAACATGAGATATGACAACTATCATCTAGCTATATACTATAGAAGGCATGCTGTGTTTCTATCTTCGCCGGTCATCCAGTTCACACCTTATCTCTACCACTGCACAATATTGTGATGAAACTTGATATGACACAGTACTTGTTTAATGGGAAAAAAGCAAGTGAGTAAAACTTTGATTTTTTTTTTTTTAATTCTTCAATTTAATGTCAATTTTGACTAGAGAGCACTGGAGCTGGGAAAAATCTATGGTTTCCTGGGTTACCATTGGAAAATCAGGAATTCGTGGGAAAAATAAATTTAAAAAAATATTTCTTTAGATTTATTGAGTAAACAACAGTATACAGTATGTGGTAAATTTGTGCTCTAAATTATCCCCCATGTAATTGTGCGATGAAAGTACATTGAATATCAAAAGGGAAGTATATCAAGCTGTTTTCACTACATTAATATTATTTCTGTCGATTTTTCGTGGGAAGATTTTAGACACCTTTACTCAGAACCATGGGAAATTTATAATTAATTCCAACTCCAGTAAGCATAAATTTTGAATTCATGTTATCAAGTAATAAATAGGTCGTTTAAGTTAATTTAGTTCCTATCTTTTATGGGTCATGAAGGTCCATAAGATCTGTGTTTATCTCTGGTTTCTGTGGTGCAAGTAGATGAGAATCAATGATTCTTTCCCCCACCTACATCATTTCATTGCAGGTAAACTCCCTACCAATGCTAGTACTCAGTTTTACAGCTGAGTGGACAGAATCAAGTGGAATAATGTCTGGCTCAAGGACACAATGGGAATAGAACCCAGTACAGGGAAGAGAACCCAGACCCAGGAATAGAACCCAGTGCCGGGAATATAACCCAGTGCCAGGAGAAGAACCCAGTACTGGGAATAGAACCCAGTACTGGGAATAGAACCCAGTACATGGAATAGAACCCAGTACCAGGAATAGCACCCAGCTAGTTCTGGGATTAGAACCCAGTGCCAGGAATACAACCCAGAACCGGAAATAGAACCCAGTGCCAAGAATACAACCCAGTGCCAGGAATAGAACCCAGTACCTTCTTACTATGAGATTCACCCTGTAATACTGCATCATTGCACTTCCTTATTGTTTTTTAAATCCTGAACATATTCTTTTATCTAAACATGATATAAACACTTATACATTTTTTTTAAGAACTTTACTAAAACTTCATGAATTAAAATTTACCTGGGACATAGATATCTACTGGTATGATTCTATCGCAGCCCCTGACAACAGAGTATGAGTAGTGGTAATAGCCTCCACCATTTGCACAGCTAAGAAAAAATAGAAAATCAAACATTAAATAAACATTAAATAAATATTAAAATTCAATAAATGTTTCATTTTAATTCAATTTTCTCAGTCAAGCTAGAGAACATTTCAAGCCCTTAAATGCTAAAATCAGAAATTATAACTTGATACTTGACAACTTTGAAATGTTTACTTTAAATGCTACCTACAAAATATAACCAACATGAAATGTGATATAATACCAATGCCTACCTACAATAGTTAGAGGCAAAACAGAGTGGCAATTACAGTCCTAGATCATATGTGCCAAAATCAGATTAAAATTGGCACTTATGATGACCTCTGTCATGTCATGAAATGCTGATCTGAATAACTAGCTTGGTGCTAAGATTTTGGCTTTGTTTTCGACCAACTTTGGAAGAGAAGGAATTTCTTAACAATTTTTTTGCTCCAGATTGATTTAAGGAAGATAAGAATCCTGATTCCACCCAGAACTAGAACAGTAAATACTGCCATGGTTCGCATGTCCGTGCAAATTGACACCCATATCATTTGATCCGTTTAATTATTCAAATGGTATCCCACACTATGTCCCACATGGCATTCATGTCCCACATGGCATCCTAAATCCCACATGGAATCCCAGGTCACAAATGGCATCCCATGTCCCGCACGGCATTCGGCCCTTGCCCCACATGGCATTCAGCCCTTGCCCCACATGGTATCCCATGTCCCACATGCCATTCCACCATATGTCCTGCATAGCATTCCACCATATATCCTACATGGCATTCCACCTAATGTCCCACATCAGGCTTCTCACCTAATGTCCCACATGACATACTACCTTATGTTCCACATTGGATCCCATCATATCCCACATGGTATCCCTTCTTATGTACCAATGACATCCCACCTTGTCCCACATGGCATCACATCCCATGTCCCACATGGCATCCCACCCTATGTCACACGGGTGTCCCACTCTGTGTCACAAGAGGCATCCCACCCAATGCACCGCATGGCTCTCACCCTATGACCCATATGATATGCCATCTGATATCCCACATGGCATCCCACCCCATATCCCAAATTAAATCCCATCAGATGTCCCCATAGCCTCCCACACTATGTTACATGTGGTTTCCCACCCTGTGTCACACATGGCCTCCCACCCTATATCCCACATGGCTCCCACCCTTTCCCACATGACATCTCATCTGATGTCGCACATAGCATCCCACCCTCTATCCATAGACTTCATAAGCAATCTCATCCTAGCAACAAGTCCCTGATTGAGCATACTACTTAGTATGAATCTGTCATTTCATAAACTTATGCAAATGAACTATTGAATAAGAAGATAAAGGCAGGGTCAAATAATCATGCCTGATATAGCCCTTGGTGCATACCACATTGTATACATCCCATCCTATGTCCCACGTGGCTACCACCCATGTCGCAGATGGCATCCCTCCCTACGTTAAAAGTCTTGTCAGTTCACAAACTGCAACAACTTTATGCAAATGAACAGAATAATAAAGGCGGAGTTTACTGATCATGTCTGATGCAGCAGTTGATTCAAAAATATTTTGAAGAATTTGTAGGATTTTAAACTTCAAGTGTTATGAGAGATACTTGACAATCTCTAAAGAATACTGGAAGAGTAGATTATCTCAGTTATCTTTTGAGGAAATATCAAATGATTTGGAGACTTTTATGGAAACTAGACTTTAACCTGTATATGGGTCTCAGAAAAACTAACATTTTTAAAGGAAATTCCAACCTTCTCTGAGGATATCTCAGAAAACTTGAACACTTTCTGAGGAATTCTGAAGAAACTTTAACATTTTCTGAGGAATTCTTAGGAAGTCTGTGATGGCTGGATGAAATTGCCATTACATAGGTACGCATTATGCTTCAAAAATGTATATCTTGATCAGAATATTTCATGAAAGGCAAAAAATAATGATTTTTCTCCAAAGCCAATAACGTTGTAGAATCCCCACCTGTGCAGACTTATAGCGGCCGACTTTCTCAATGAAGTTCCAGAAACTAAACAAATATTTTACAAAATGGCATCTAAACAACGATCAAAAATAAATATTTTTTAGGTGTTGCTTATATTACTAGTTCAGGCAGATGGGAATCTGAAGGAGATTCAGGGAAGATGACAAAAATACACAAGATGGAATATAAGGAATGACCAGCACAGTAATAAACAGTTTATCTAAAGATGTGTGAAAAAAGGCTGTTTAATAATATATTTTATCCAAACTATCGATTGAGAGTAAAATCAACAAAATCCTAAGAATAACTTTAGTTTTGCTTTTATGACTGTCAGAAACTGCAGCCAGTCCCATTTCATAGATGTCACAGCACTTGCCACATGCAACAAAGCTGAGAAAGCAGCCACAAAATGGAGGGTCATCATATGTAACCCACATCTGCACCCCTGCGAGCTTCATCATTGGTCAGAAAATGTCATCATATGTAACCCACATCTGCACCCCTGCGAGTTCATCATTGGTCAGAAGTGACAAAGTCAACGAATGACAGTCACAAAACCATCATGTGTAACCCACATCTGCACCCCTGCGAACTTCATCATTGGTCAGTAGTGACAAAGTCAACGAATGACAGTCACAAAACCATCATGTGTAACCCACATCTGCACCCCTGCAAGCTTCATCATTGGTCAGAAATGACAATGTCAACGAATGACAGTCACAAAACCATCCTGTGTAACCCACGCCTGCGCCCCTGGGAGCTTCACCATCAGTCAGATAATGACAATGTCAACAAATGACAGTCACAAAACCATCATGTGTAACCCACATCTGCACCCCTACGAGCTTCATCATCGGTCAGAAATGACAATGTCAACAAATGACAGTCACAAAACCCAGAAACCTGAGACAATTTCAAAGTAAAAATTCTCCCTTAACCATGAACGATAGACTACATTATCATCAAAGGGATTCCTTGCACTGACTGGGAATAACATATTCTCATTGTCATATCCATACCTTCTGTGATTTGTAGACAAAGGTTTCAGGCAAGCAGACATCTAACTGTATGCAAGAACCTAGTGTGAACGTCAAAAAAACTATGGTCCATTTATCATGTGACCTTCTCAATGAAGTTTCAGAAAGTATACAAGCGTTTTACAAAATGAAATCTACTCAACAATCAAACATAAATATTTTCTAGGTGTTGTTTATAAGTACTAGTTAGAGCAGATGCAATTCTGAAGGAGATTCAGGGAAGATAAACAAAGTACCCAAGATGGAATACAAGGAACTGTCAGCTCACTTAAGTAACAATTAGGTTTAACGTTGGTGAAAACGAAACAAAATTTAGATTTACCTTCCCATTGAAATGACCCATCGTGGTTCGGGCATCTGATCGTACACTCTTCTCAAAGCTGGAGCCATCTTATTGGTCAGCGTCCCTGCCACGATCATGACATCAGACTGCCTTGGACTGGCCCTGAATACCACACCAAACCTGTCCATATCATATCGTGGTGCAGCCATGTGCATCATCTCCATAGCACAGCAAGCAAGGCCAAATGTCATTGGCCACAAAGAACTCTATAAATAAAAATTAAATGGACAGCTGCATAAAGATGTAATATTAGCAATATCATTCAAAATTTACCGAAAATGAGACCATTTTACAGAATTTGAAATTTACTGTACGTAATGTGCCTACTAATTTCAAAATATGTGAAATTGTGCCACAAATAAAACAGCTTTCTATTTTCTAATGTAAGTCCATTGTTTTAAAATCCAAGGTCCCGAATTACAAACCAAAAATTTGCACACTGATGACTGAGATTTCAAAATACTTTAAAATGGTCAATTTTTAACCAATTTTGATGTATTATTTGACTATGTATATGGTTCCAATAAGTTTTTAGGCAATTTAGCTAATGTTGCTGCATCATGTCCATATACTACCAATTGAATGGTGAGCAACATTGATTATAACACAAAATGAATAAGAAATATGAAAGTCTCCTGCCTGTTAGGAGTATTTTCACATGAATCACAATAATGTAAATGGTATCAAGAACCTAAGCTGCAGAGAGGAATGTGACACAATGGTATCACTTAAATCAATTCGATACATTACACCAGTAACTTTGGGGAGGCTTGTCATTCACTATTTTCCGATTAAAACAAGATTTTAGCAAAATCTTCAACCCTTCCACTTCTTGCAGGAACTGTATAGTAATTCTGATGCAAAACCAGTTTTGAATAAATCTCAACAAACAAATCACTTTCTCAGATGGTATTTACCCTTCTTGCCCAGTTCATGACATCATCCAATTTAGCAACCACAAATTCTGCTGAATTATCAATAACACTTTTCTTTGGTACGGCCACAGCGGAGGAGCTCTGTGATCTGCAAATGATAGATAATCAAAGTCAGATTTATATGATAAAGCAGGTTGAAGTAAGTATCTAGCATTGATTAAAATATACATTGACTATATAGTCATGTCGAAATTTGGACTGTGTAAATTAGACTGCATAGCACAAGGGTATTTACAGACGGCCTACAAACACTTTATTTTTTTGTTCCTAATTTCTCATCTTTTGGTTCATCGTAGTTGCTCAAAAGTTTTGCAGAATTTTTACACCGCTACTGTAAAACATTCAAGTACATATACAGGTATTACCTGTGATTTGATTTATCAAAATAATACTAGTTTATTGTTTTATCTCACTACTCTTTTCTTCTTGAAGAACCTTAGAAGAAAATAAAGCAGAACTAGAAATATAAATTTTTGCTGTAAAATCAATACCATTCCATAGGCCTCACTTATCATATTGCATAAAAAATGAACTGCTGAGGCAAATTTGTGTTCCAATTTCATGACTGATTCATGTACAGTGAGCTTACTGTATGTGGTAACTGTAAGTACATAGTTAATGTATGTCTAGAATCAGTTGCTGTAGGCAAGCATTGTGTACATGGGATTTCAAATTGCATCCAGTTCGGCAGGCATGTTATACTGGGATGTTGATTGTCCCCAAAATATGTAATTATCACAAGAGCCTGGACGAGCAATTTGTCGAGTCCTGATGTCAATCTAAAAATTCTTTACAACAATCAAAGGTGATATTCTAAAATACTCCTTTTTGTTATCCTGAAATTTACAGCAAGATTTAGGAGGGAATATAACAAATTTTCGGCTAATATACTTACTAGTATACTTTCACACAAAAACATACATAGCATAGCAAGGTTTAACATCCCGAAAGCATCCAGTGCTGGACATTATATCAAGACGGCCTCAGCCTTTGATAACCAGTTGTGAACTCACTGGTTGCAGACCCAAAATGTAACATAATATCTCTGATCAGTCAATCCCTAAACTCTGAAAAGTCGTTACTTTTCTTCTGTACGTATAGACGCCCACTCGGATTTATGACTATATAATGAGTTTAAATGTGCCATTTGCCGATGATGATTTCATGTTCAAGGAATGTATAAATGATGCATTTATTTTTGCAACACTTTTACTTAAAGGTTGAATAATTATGTTCATTGGTGTTTGAACTGTATCATTGATTAAAAAAATGATGAAATTTACAGGCAAAAAGAACGTTACAAAAGTAAAAAATATACACTACGAATTTCTTCCATGTGATGTGGATAGTCATTCTCACAAAGTAGTGATTTTTGAATTTCCTTTTACAAATCTTTTAAATAATAGTTGATCATAAAACCTGCCAAACCAGTCAGGAGCACGGCAAATACAGATATTCCTGTGTCAGCGTAATTAGGGCAAATGCTATTGGAGGATACACATCACCTGACTACTACACCACCCAGACTGATATGCAAATAATGGACTATACACATACCCACATGGAGTTATGATTGCAAGTGTTGCAAGCTTAGCTAGTCTAAGATATGCGCCTATCCTACACTTAGTGAAAAGGATAGGCTATATGAACATGAAGAACCCAGGATTTTAAGTGAAATTTATGATCCACGATCTGGATGAATTCATTATGTAAATAAATTGAAGAATATGAGAGTGACATCCCCGAAAATAGATTACAAAATTAAGCCTAGACTCAGAAATAATCAATCAAAAATTTGGAATCATGCAGGGCAGGAAAAAAATAAACCTTTTTACTGTAGTTTGAACTCCAAATTAAAAATAAAATCCATCTTAGGTTGGCATCATACAGTAGCTTCTTAATGTTACCATTTAACTTCCCAAAATTAAACCTTTTCAGCTAGAAATTACCATTTAACGTATAATATACATCTACTCCTGTGAAGTAACACAATTGGCCCACACTAGACTCCTCGGAAACGATAAAAACATTAACAATTTTGGGAGAAATGCACACTTTAGGATTTTAAACCCCCTGAACGTTTTCACAACAAACTGTTTTTGATATCAAAATGTGGGGCATCTTATAATCTTTCCGAGTAAACCTCACTTAATTTTCAAAATCGGCCAAACTAGTCAGGAGCACGGCAAGTTTTAACCTATTTTTTAATTTGCCAAAAATCAATTTACTCTCTTTGGGGGCAAAAGTACCAATAAATAAACATTTTTTTTATCTCAAGTTGTTATTTTTCTTAGATTAACACTATAACAAACCCAGGGCTTCTTTAAAAACAACCCTGCTCGGGCCTGATTTCATTTTACGGACCCACTGAAGTTGAGGTACCCATTCCAAAATGAAATCATAACTCGTCAAAAATGACAGGGTGGGTGGGGCATGTCTCAAAGAGAATGACGTCAAATGCCTCAATAACTCGAGTATGGGGATTGACTGATATTGTCTAACTTGTACAACATTTAAAAAAAATTCTCTCCGTAACTTTAGAAGCAGCAACTGAGTATATGTTGATGTTTAAGATAATCACTTTGGTGACAAACTGCAAAAGGTTTTATCATACGCAAGTCAAAATATTAAAAACCACAAGCACAAACAATTTTTTTTATTAAAAACTCTATAAGACATGACCCTTCATTTACATAAAAATATAGAGGTAGCTCAGTGGTTAAGGAATCAAGCTTCGAAAGGTACCGGGTTTGATTCCTGTCGCGAGCGCTGCATTGTTTACTTGAGCAAGACACTTTACTCTACATGCTTCAGCCCACTCAGCTGTGAAAATGAGTACCAGTACTGCTGGGGAGTTAACCTGCAATGGACTGGTGTCCCGTCTAAAGGGAGTCATGTACTCTCATCCGCTTGCGCCATGGAAACCAGAAATAAGCACCAGCTCTATAAGCCAAAAGGCTCAATGGAATTAGCTTTTTACATACAAATTTTAAATGATAAATATTAACCACTATGACCTATAAAAACACTAATGAAACAATACCTGGTATTTTGTAATTGAGGCCCATTTGATGCCTCAGTCTGTGCGCTGTCATGGAGCCAACGGCTTTGTTGAACAGAAGAACCACATGCTGCATGTCTTATCAGCTTGAAGCCGAATCTCCCACACACTGTTCTAGTTGGGACTGTTAAGGCTGTATAAGAAGGTCATAGTAATAACAATTAGAAACTATGTATGCATATATAACCCAGGTTGCAATCCATGCACTAAATTCCGAAGATCTTTGGCGTGGAGTTGACTTCTTTCTTGGTGTGCTGGCGTGAAAAATTATCCACCTTGTCATACACTTTTGCCCATTTCATACCCATGCACCTTAATGATAACAAAATAAGAAAGTCACTGTTAATTTAGGCCCCTATTTTTAAGGAATTTTTAAGAATTTTAAATCTCAAGTACTACAAGAGAGACTTGAAGATCTCTGAAGAATATTGGAAAATTATATCATTTTACAGTTATCTTCTAAGAAAATATCAAATGTATTATAGACTTTTTAAGGAAACAAGTCTTCAATCCTATCTTAAGTATCTCTGAAAAACTTTAACATTTTGTAAGGAAATTCTAACCTTCCATTAGGATATCTAAAGAAACTTTTAACTTTTTCTGAGGAACTCTGAAGAAACTTTAACATTTTCTCAGGAATTTTCACAAAACTTTAACATTTCTGAGGAAATCTCAGGACAAATCTGTGGATGGCCGGACAGACGTAATCACCATTACATTGGTTCGCATAATGCTACGCATGCGAACCAAAAAGGGAAAGGAAAAGGAAAACAAAACAAAAACGGTAAATACCGTCATGGTTCGCATGCCCATGCAAATTGACACCCATATCATATGACCCGGCCAATTATAACTAGAACGGTAAATACCGTCATGATTCCCATGCCCATGCAAATTAACACCCATTTCATATGACCTGGCCAATTATGAAAATGGCATCTCACACCAAGTCCCACATGGCATCCCATGTCCCACAAGGCATTCCACCATATCTCCCACATGGCATCCCACCCCATGTCCCATATGACACCCCATCCCATCCATTGTCCCACGTGGCATTCCATCATATGTCCCACAGGACATCCCATCCTATGACCCACATAGCATTCTACTCTATGTCCCACATCCCATGTCCCAAATAACATCCCACATGACATCCCATGTCTTGTCGCACATGGCATTCCACCAAATCTCCCACATGGCATTCCACCATATGGTGTCTTACATGGCATTCCACCATGTCTCACATGGCATTCCACCATATGTCCCACATGGCATTCCCCCATGGCATCCCACACTACGACCCACATGGATCCCATCCTATATGTATGTCCCACATTAATCCAACTATATGTACCACATGGCATCCCTTCCTGTGTCCTGCATCAGTGGCTTCCCACCTAATGTCCCACATAGCATCCCACCTTATGTCCCACCATATGTTCCACATGGTATCCCTCCCAATATCCTAATGACATCCTACTTTATGTCCAACATGGCATCACATCCCATATCCCCATGGCCTCCTACCCTATGTCCCACATAGCCTCCTACTCTATGTCACACATGGTATCCTACCCTATGTCACACATGGTATCCTACCTTATGTCACACATGGCATCCCAACCTATGTCACTCTGTGTTACTCGTGGCATTCCATTATGTCCCACATGGCATTCTACCCTGTTCCACATGGCAGCCCACCCCATGTCCCACATGGCATCCCACCCCATGTCCCACATGGCATCCCACCCCATGTCCCACATGACATCCCATAGATTCCATGGAGAGTCTCATTCTAGCCATCACAGTCCCTGATTGAGCATACTATGTATGAAAGTGTCAGTTCATATAATAACTTAAATGCAAATAACCTGTTGAAATGGGGTGGGACCTCATGTCCCACATGACATCCCATACCATCCCATCCCATGTCCCACATGACATTCGATCCCATGGCATTCCACCCTATGTCCTGCATGGCATTCCACCATATGTCCTGCATGGCACTCCACCCTGTTCCACATGGCATCCCACCCCATGTCCCACATGGCATCCCGCATTACATCCCACCCAATGTCCCACATGCCATTCCATAGGCTCCATAAGAAGTCTCTTCCTAGCTATCACAAGATAAAATAACGTGATTCCTCTGAGAAAGGTCTGAGTTATCATGATGTAAAATCATATTTTGAGTGATTATTGGACGGACAGATCTCTCATATATTTGAGGCTCTCAAAACAAAATGTGTCTATCATTTAAAATACAACACAACTGAAGCCCATTTTAATACGTATGCGTTGTTGAGTGACAGGACATAAAAAGAAATTTTGCCTCCTCAAGTTTGTATGTAATATTGATAAGTTAAGATGCATTATGAGCAGTCAGTTGTTTCTCACAAAATGTCCGTCCAAAAGTTAAAGAAAAAAAACTATTTCCTAAAATATAAACAATAAACACTGCAATTATTGTTGTTTTGATATTACATTATTAAAAAGCATTTTACCTTAACTACCAGCAGAATTTTTTTTCAATGCTTTGCTTATTTGTTAAAATATCATGCGATAAACATTGCAAACATAACTGTCTGTCCAGGTTGGGTGTTATGTTTGCAATATAGTATCCTTACTAAAATGAACAGTCAATTTGAAGTAAATTTAAAACATAGTCCCCAGCTATTTTAAGATGCATGATCCTGTCCTAAAAACATCATCCACACCTTTGAAAATTGTATCTACTTTAAAAGAATTAATGTTCAAACATGTTTGTCTAATTTGTTACAAATGTAATGCACTTGTCAGTTGTATGACTCACCCCTACTACCCCCGGCAATGTCAGTCAAAGGTGAGTCATTAACATATGAAAGTGACTCACATGTATGTCATTGTATCAAATTGTCAGTCACCAGAGTGACTCTGGGGTGGGTCAATTTACTTCAGACCCATTGACTTTGCACAGAGGTGATTCATTTGGGGTAAGTCATTTCACAAAAAATGTCAGTCACCTAAGTGACTGAGGGGTGCATCAATGTACATGTTTTGTCCAACCACTTTGGTGCAATGAATCACCTTGTCCGGGGGTGTAGGGGTGAGTCACACAATTGACAAGTGCATAACACGAGCATTGCAAACACAACCTTGGACGGACACCAGAGAAAATAACTAACAATAGCAGCCAAAAAAAATTCAATTACCACTAATAATTAATATTGACCAGCTTATTGTTTGATACAAGAATAATAAAACTTATTGAGTTTTGTCCATCCAAGTCAGTCTCACATATGTTGCATTTCACTTTTATTTTCTTACAACCATTGCTTATCTTATCTCTGCATTTTTACCAATGATAAATAGTATGCCTTAGCATTAAATGATAGTCACTTGTTTTAAAGTTTTGTAGGGATTAATTCAAAAATATTTCACTAGACTTAGCTTATTTACTCTTTGTTTGTATTTTATTACACAGTATTTACACCTTGAAAAAATAAGAATCATCATATTTCTATTCTCGTATACCTGATTGGTAAATGTTTTTTTTGCCCACAGAAAAAAGAAATCGCGTGCAGACGAGCAAAGGTCATTACAACAAATTAACGACGGAACACATGGAACAGCGTTGCAGTTCATAATGATCATTTTGGAAAAATTTCCGAAATTCACAAAAACTTTGTCGCATTCTGCTTTCAGTCGTGCACGGCTCTCATATACAGTTGAAGCCGTGCTTCAGCTGTGATTTTGTGAAATTTGCCATGCAAAACACGGCTGCACGGCTCGCTAGATGAAACCTTGACTTAGTAGGACAGTCACACCCTACCCAGTTTTCCAAAGTGCTGATGCATACTTAAGTACTGGCCTAATTAGAGCTTTATATGCAGTGGTTTTAACGTCAGTGGGACAGTTTAAGAGTTATGATTTAATAGGCCAAGTACAGAGTTTGCTTTGTTGGTGATGTTGTTTATATGTTTATCCCATCTGAGTTTACTATCAATTTCAACACCTAGGTATGATGGGAGTTGACATGTTTTAGCAACTGGTTGCACAAGGTATAAACTGGTGATTTATAGCATTTTCTAGGAGATATTGAGAAGATGTAGCATTTAAAGGGCTTGAAATTCATTTGCCATTTATTTTGCCATTGTTCAATTTTATTTATATCATCTTGGAGGATTTGTTGGCCAGAGGGTTTATCATGTGTTCTATACACAAGACAATCATCAGCAAACAGTCTAACCATGCTGTTTATATTATCAGGGATGTCATTGACATATAAAAGAGTAAAGGACCTAAAACGGTACCTTGTGGTACACCAGATAAAACTTGTTTAGGATTTGAGATTTTGCCATCACAGACAACACGCTGAATGCAGTTGCTGAGGAAGAATGCAAACCAGACCAGTAGATTTCCATCAATGCCATATGCGGAAAGTTTGGATAACAGACATTGGTGTAGGACTTTATCAAAAGCTTTTAAGAAGTCGAGTATAGCCATAGCGATGGTCCTGTTTTGGTCAATTTGTTTAGAAATATCATTTATTGTTAAGAGAAGTTGTGTTTCAGTTGATCTTCTGGCTCGAAAGCCATGTTGGAGATCAGTTAAGATATTATGCTCATCAAGGAATTTCATCACATGTGAGTGGATTATATGCTCAAGGATTTTACTACACACGCAGGTAAAAAAGACAGGTCTGTAATTAGCTGGGTCGTGTTTATCACCTTTTTTAAAATAGCTACATATGTTTGCTTCTTTCCACTTGTTTGGGATAGTACTGTTATCTACAGAGGTTTGGAAGAGATCAGTTAGGATTTCATAAAGGTCTTCCGCATGTGTTTTTAAGGACCATGGTGGTATATGGTCAGGATCTGAGGCTTTGTTTGGGTTTATGTTTTGAGTTGCTTTTTGACACCTTCTGGAGTGATTATAAGTTGGTTTATTTTGTTGGTGGTGCGTGGTTTAGTTACAGGGATTTGAGAGGTATCTTTTTCTGTAAAAACACTGTGAAAAACTGGTTGTTTAGAATGTTAGCTTTAGTCATACTGTCACTACAAAGTTTACTGTTGTTTATAAGGTCTGACACACCCACGGAATTACTTTTAAGTCTTTTTATGTAGGACCAAAATGCCTTCGGGTTTTCAGTTAGGGAATTTTTCAAGTTTATTACAGATGAAGTTGTTTCTAGCTTCTTTGATGTTTTTACGGACAGATTTCCTAAAGCTTTTATATGTATTCCTGTCATGGATTTGTTGAGTTTTCTAAGCTTTCTTGAACACTTAATATTTTTCTTGCAGAGCAACGTTGAATATGGGTGAAGCAAGGTAGATTCAGTTTAGTTGTGGTGAATTTATGAGGTGTGTTTTTTTCAATAATCAATTTAATTTCCTTTTCAAAGAAATTCCATTTTTCATCAACATTAATGGATGGGCTTTTAAAATTTAGAATATCGCAGTTTAAGTTTAGACATGTCTCTTCTTTTAGGCATTCTGTGTTAGCTTTTTTCCTTAAATAGATTTTATGTTTAGGCAACTTTTTACGAGGGGAGATGTTTAGGGTCAGTTCAACAATATCATGGTCACTTATACAGGGTATGACGTCAGCTGACTTAACAGCTGGTGAGTTGTAAGTAAATACAAGATCAAGAATGTTGTTATCTCTGGTAGGTGACTGTACCATTTAAGTAGGGTTGAATGAATCGGCCACTTCAAGAAACATTTTGGCTGCTTCAGAGGAAGCGTCAGTGCCTGAAATGTTTTGGCTCCAGTCAATGTAAGGTTGGTTGAAATCACCCGCAAGAATAACATTGTTTTTGTCAGCATTTTCCCCTAACTTTTGTAGTGTTTTTCTTAACTTAAGAAGGCTAATAAGATCATTGTGATTGGGCCTGTAAAAAGTTCCTATATACTAGGCTTGGGCGATATTGAACATAATGCAATATCGATATATCGCCTGTAAAATATCGATAATATCGAAATATCGATATGCAAATTATGGGACGTCATACGTAAGTCGTATGTACTGTTCTGGGCAAGGTAATCTCGCCTCGGCTCAAAAAAAAGTTAAGTAAAACTTTTTGTACAAATTAACAGAAATCACAGCAAAATATAAACATATCATCTTCAAATAAACACCCATTGTGTTTTAAAATGTTCTTTACATGGTTTCTATCTCAAAAGATCAATCACAGAAACTTTGAAAAAGTTAAGACCTCAGCATATTCTAAAAAAAAAAAATGTTGTGGAACTGGTATTAGGCCTACACTGTATGCCTTACGAAAATCGGCTCGAATTCTTCCTAAAATTTTATAACTCACTTACTTCTTATGAAAGTTGTACTGAAAAGGCATTATTTTGGTAGCATTATATGGACTTCTAGACATTCAGAAGTCTATATATGATGCGTATTATCCAATTTCTAGTCTGCTTCAATCATCGTGACAAAGTGTTGTCACTCGGAAGAAACAGTGATAGCCTAGATGGTATGTGTGTACATAGACTGTACAGTGATACTAAGTGTATGTAATTAATGCACTGTACATTATCTGATCGATCTGGTAAGACCAGTCTGTAACTTTTACTTTAAACTTTCTGAACGAACAAAATAGTGAGAAAAACCTCATAGTTTTGTCAGTAATTTGTCAATTAATGATTGTTTGATATAAAAATTCAGATTCAGTATTCCTTTTGAGGAAATTTAACACGATGTTTGACGATTCAACAACTTATGATTTTGTTGTCCTAACATCGTAAGCCATCAAGTATAAAATTGAAGTATTGCGCAATGCCTCTGTGCTCCGCGAGTCAAGTGGTTTTTTGTTCATGGAAGGATTTTGGGGTTATTGTTATCACAATATTAATGTTTTAATAAGTTTTATCATAACTGAGTGCCTGAAACTTTGATATAAATGAAATTCATTAACTTTTTTGTGGCTGTTTAATAAAAAATACTTGGATGTTTGATAGTCATGTTTAGCTTTTTAATAATTCATGTATTGTGTATTTAAAAAAAAACATAATATCGATATATCGATATGACCCTTGAACTCAATATCGGCCATATCGATATAGGTCAATATCGAAATATATCGAAATATCGATATATCGCCCAAGCCTACTATATACATGCTCTTTTTTTTAGGAAATTGGAATTTGGTCCTGATGATCTCACAGTCAAGATTTTAGTTAAGTGAGCTCAGTGAAAATAGTCATTTTTTATTGCTTGTAATACACCACCATAACCATTTGTACTTCTATCTTCGCGAATAACTGTATAGTTGTCGGAAAAAAATTCAGAGTTGTTGATTTCAGAATTTAGCCAGGTTTCAGTGCCAATAATAACATCTGGGTCTTTGTCTTTTGTAAGACTTTCAGTGGAGGCTTTCTTGTTTCGAACATTTTGAAAGTTGATAACAACAAATTTTTAGAACCTTCCTTTTTACCTTTTTCAGATTAGTTTTCAATTTGACATCAGGATGGTGGTTGGACCCCGAGTCAAGGCCGGAAGAATATCTTTGAAGTGCCTTATATGACTTAGTACAGTTGATGGAATTGTTAGTTGAAAAGAAAGAATCAGAGAAGTTTATGAAGTCACAAGTATCACATATCCAGGTACAGCTAGAATGCATGAGGTCGCTGTATTTTGAGTCATCAATGTTGCAGCACTTAGTGTGGATCCATTGATCACAATTGTCACACTGTACTGCTTTATCAAATCTCCTACACTGGAGTCTACACAGGCCACAAGGGGCCGAACAGTCCGAACAAAACCAATCAGCGGTTGATGATGCAAGGGTGTTGTAAGCTGCATTACTAATGCCTGCACACTTTACTATGAACCCACGAGTCACAGTCATCACAACAAAAACTTTTCTGGTTATTTTTGACAGATTTGTTGCATTGTTTGCAAGGAAATTTTGGGGAGGGGGTAGGATTGCTTTCGATATCACTAGAATTTAGAAATGGTAAGGAATAAGAGAAGTAATTTTCTCTTGTGTGATTTGAATTTTGACAATTTCCAACTTGATCTGTAGGAATGTAATTGCTTATCGATACATAGATAAGTTGTGAGTGTGATTTGAATAATCACTCAGACCAAACAAGACAAGGTAGCCAGTTTGTGGGGCATTTAGAGGCAAATTTGAGGCCTAAGACAAGTGGGGTTATGACGAACGTAGAAGTTTAGAGAGTCGAAGGCTCTAGAGTATGTAACCAAGAACAATACAGGGAAAAAAGGTTGTGAGTTAAAATAAACATGATTGACGAATCTGATAAACAAATAAAATAGGTCTAGGCCTGGTAATAATAGAACTAGAGATCTACAGCTTGCCCAAAACTCCCTGTTCGGTAATAGGCCCACCTATATCATTTTCCGTATTAAACACTGTGATCTTACTGCATTAACACTAGGCCCCGGATCATTAGGTTTGATAACCTTAACCTTGAGTTGTACTAAGGCCTAGGCTAGGCCTAAGCCCCCTAGGCCTACTAAGTTTTACTAAAATCTGAATTGAAAAGCAAATAGATTGTCAATACAACTTCCTAAGCTTAATATTAATGAAAATGAAAGATAAAACCCGTATTTCATATGTTATCACAAACGTAAATTTGTAGTTACCGTTTAACGCCATCGTTCAGGGATTTTTTAATTCTTTTTTTTTTTTACTTCAGCTAGCTCGACCCAAGTCGGCAACCTTGTAAATGAGAAATTGTATCATAAATTTGTCTTGATATTTATTACCTATTTATTATATAACTTAATATTTTGCATTTTAATTTGTGTTACTTAACATCAAAAAAGGATTAAAAAATTATCAATTTTGCTATATAATAATAAATGTAAAAAAATAAAATAATAATTTACAAGACTACACATGCTTTACATAACTTGTTTTGCATGCAATTTGTAAGAGGTCGATTATGCAAACAAGAATGACGAGGCTGGGCTCATATTAATATGCCCCATTAGAAGGATTTTAAAAAGTGGTAGGGGAGCAGGGCCGTAATTCTCATTTTGAAAGGGGAAGGGGGAGGGGCGGGGGAGCGTATGGCCTTTTGTCCAAAAGGTGTTTGTGTACTAAAATGTACTAAATTTTATAAGACTGTTAAAAAGTGGGGACATGCCTCCTGCCCCGGGAATTACGGCCATGGGCGAGGGACACGACTTTGCAGAGGTACTGAGGGGCGGATCCATGAATTCCAATTGGAAGTGGCGCTAAACAGTCCTTAACAATCCTCCCAAGGTCTATTTCTGAGCGAATGTTTTGAAAAGCAGTTAGAAAAAATATGAAGGTTAACTCAGAATTTGTGCAAATTTTCTGACATTTTAAGGGGACCGCTCCAGGTGCGCAGAGATCCACCTGCTTTTCAAATACTTTCAAAATAATGGAGCCATTTTGCACAAGTTTCTACATTATAATCAGTAATCCATGGGTATTTTTTTAATTCATTGGATTTATTATTTTCAAAAGGCCCGGGAACTTTTTTAAACTTAAACATTTTTAAGAGGGGCACTTTTACTTGTAAAAGGGGAAATTTTACTTGGAAGAAGGGCACTTGTGCCATTTTGTGGATAAATGGGAAAAGGGAGGGGAGGGGAGTACGTGTCCAAGTTCTTATAGGGCTTACATTATGATTAAAAGAAAATTCAACTTTTGGTCAATGTTTATAAACTATGATTTCGGAGCATTATTCATAAACGCGGAATATTGAGAGCTTCAAGGGTCTTTTATCACTTTATTAAATGAAAGTTGTTCTGCTGATGCGTGCATATATAGGCGGGCCTGTTGATTTCCGATCATAATTTTCCCTCTAGAAAACGGTGTTTTTTTGTCTCCAAAATGTTGGGGGTTCGAAAACCGTAACTTTTGAAAACTTACTGGTTTTTAGTTATGGTAACTCTTAAAGCACTGACAACCGTTGGATTAGATCTGGTAAACGGCTTTGACAACCCAAATCCTTACATGAGCTGAATCTAAAATGTTCTCCTTTTCGTCAAGAATAATTTTTGAACTTACGTGTCGGGCATCAAAAACAAGATGCTACGCCCCTCGACCCCAGGTTTTTGCCTGTATTTTCTCAACGTTCAGGGAAGTATATTTTCTGCCTGTTCAAGTAGTAAACAGTAAAGTTATTCCCAATAGTCTGTGACTGAGTTAAGCGTTAGAATCTATTTTTTTTCTTTTTATTAATTCAATTTTCCAACGATACGAGCGTGACAAGAGGGTGTGACTCCCCCAATCCAAACTTTGTTAGAAAATTTCAAAGGATTAATTTAGGGGTCAAGCATGTCCATCTTATGTTAAAGAGGACTTCAATAGAAACAAAATGGTGAATAAAGTATTCAAAAAATATCATTCCGTTAAGGAGATATTAAAGTTTAAAATTCTGTCTTATCTGTGTGGAAATGACTAAAGTAAGTCTACTGTGGAAGTTTGGTGCATTCATCCTCACATTCTTGTTATGTATCTTAAAGAGATTTTATTTAACTTTTTCACTATTTGATTTATTTCCCTAAACCTTTCTTCAGGTGTTAAATTATAATTACCCTTATAAGATTAAGATTACGTTTGACCACTTCCTTGACAGAGGTGGCGGAAGATGTTTCAATCTGGGGGTGGGGGTAAAGGATCTGAGAGGCATTTTCCTGACTCTTGTATTTTCAAAGCATGTAGCACAGCATTATAGCTTTAAAGGGTACCCCCTCCTTACACAGGAAAAATTATAAACCTTCATTGGTCCGACAATTACTGGTGACCATTTCCCCTTCTTTTTTTAATTTACAGCTTAAAAATGTTAAGATTTTTTGGTCCAAAATTCCGAAAAATGATAACAATTTTATACTAAAATCTACAAAAATTTAATCGGAAGGACTGAATTATTTAGACTACAAGATCGTGATTAGCCAATTAAATTGGTAATGAATCGGAATATATTTAATGTCTAAATAATTTGAAAATCACATAAGGGCTTTTTAGAAGTATTCAGGAAGTCATCATTTTCTTGGTGAGAATAAACGTAACTCGGTATATTAGTAAAATTAGGCCATATGGCCCAAATTCTTCAGCGAGTCAGTGGCGAGGGTCCCCCGATTATATATGTTTCTCCAGAACTCAAATTAACAGCTTAAAGGTGCTCCACGAGTGAAATTGTGTTACTTTCTTCAATATGTTCAATAAAAAAAGTAAATAAGAGGACTTTAGTTTATGTAATGACAATAACCCGAGTCCAAATAGTTTTGCTCCGCTTGGCTTATTTCAACTAATACAATTTGGGGTAGCTCGCACATTTTACATAAATGCCTTATTTGGAAGAATTTTACAAATAAGCTGGGAAAACAAAGGTAGACAGGGGGGAAGGTTTTTTAAGTATGAAAAAGTCCAATATGAATTGTTGGGCCCACAACTTTGTCTTGAGGGGAATTCAGAATAGTGTGTGCGCGCGAAGCGCGTGACATCTCTTATTTCTTTTATTTTTTAGAACTATATTTGTGTTACTTTCTTTAATGAATAGATCGGAAATATAATATATAAAAAAAAAGTATTTCAGTGTTTAAAAGGGCATGATCCATGAAGTCTCTTAAAAAGGCACTTGGCCTCTTTGAAAGGGCAATTTTCCTTCTGACAAACTGACAAAGAGCACTTTTTCCTTTTTAAAAAAGGGCACTTTCCTCTCTGAAAAAGGGCACTTTTTCAGCTTTTGAGAAAGTAAGTGGCATGTGCCCCCAGTTCCGCCGCCTATGTTTCCTGACATATCCAATGGTTTTTAAGCCACTAATAGCTGGACAAAATATGATAGAATACATAACTGTATAATAAATTTGAGGAATCTGAGGCTATGGCATCACAAGTAGTCTGATTTCAGTCGTTTCTATACAAATCATACCCAATTTTAATCTTAAATATCATCTTAACGGGATAAGATTTTTACTGTTTTCTTCACCTTGTTTTGTTTGTTTGTTAAAGTGCTATTTCATGAAGCAGCAGGATGGAGTCTTCCTTGACCACTAAACTAATCCTTTAATATCTGACGGGAAATTTGGAGGGATCTTCCATATACAAGGATATATACCTTGGCAACTAACATGCTTCACAACTTTCAACAAATATTTCTGTGTAAATGAATTAGACAATCAAATATCATGAACTAGATTATAACACACAAAAGATGTCATTTGTTCATAAAAACCTATTTTTAAACACCCATATATAGACCCGCAATTAACAGATCTACGCCATCTACCTACTGTGGTGTAGCGGTTATCATACCTGTCTGCAGACCACGAGGCCCCGGGTTCAATCCTGTGGTGGGTAGACACGCCAGTGCACCACAACTGGTTATCAAAGGCCGTGGACATTGACTTGGTTGTCGATGTTATGTCTGTCCGTACGTCGTACCTGTGTTCTCGTCTGGGTCGAATTAAGCGTTTCGTGATAGCATTTGTACTATCATAACCGAATACGCAGGCGACGACCCCGTTATTGTAATTGTGTGTTCAACTCTCTCTCTCTCAGATCTACGTCGACGCGACGCTCGCGGAAAATTCGGTGGTATATGGGGTTTGGAGTGACAACGTCAAGCTCTTTAGTCAGAATTTTTCGGACAATGTTTGACTATAATTGCTGACTTGTGGGATTTCCAATCTCCCAACTCTTGTTTCACCAGTTAAATTTGTTGTATCTCAATGAGCGTGTTGATTATAGTTCGAACATTTGTCGGGTTTGCAGGATTTTTTGCATGATATGCGCTATGTCTGTATGTGGATGAAAAAATTGACATTTTAACGGATTCATCACGCAAATAACTTTATCTCAACAGAGTACGCGTAAAAACAAAAGAAGAAGAACATAGACCTAACTGTCGGTTCCTGACAATTATCTATGGAAGTTTCTTTTTCAGGATTCGAGAATCTTCTCGACTGGTCATGTACCCATGATTTGGGAAGGCACGTAGCCAGTCTCTTTTTTTTTTTTTTTTTTTGAAGGGGATAGTAATTTGAAGGAGGTGAGGAGTAATTTGAAGGGGAGCCGATCTGTATACAAAAACATTGCAAACGTTAATTTTACAATTGTAATGCCAAAAGGTTAGGGTATACCATCGGACTTTTGAACCTTCCGACTACTCGGTCTTTTGTCTATCGGGACTATTGGGCCTTCGGATTAGTGAACCTTCAGACCCCTTACAAAAAGTTCAGATCTACCAGGCTTTAATAAACTTTATATCTGGGTAAATAAAGTTTGATCTGGCCAGATAAAGCCAGATATAACCTTGATTAAAGTCAATTTGATACACAAATAAACTTTGATCTGGCCAGATCAAGTCAGATCTGGATATTAAATCTGGCCCATATCAAACTTGATCTGGCTCAGATTAAACTTGATCTGGAAACTACAGATCAAGTTTTGATCTGAGCCAGATCAAATTTGAATTTATATCTGCCCAATTCTTTATTTGGCTATATCTGACCCAGATATAAATTCCAGATCTGGAATTTATATCCTGTATTTTTGTAAGGGACTTGTGAAACTTCGGACTATGTGGGACCTTCGGACTAGTGGGCCTTTTTTTCGGACTATTGAACCTTCAAACTATTGGGTCTTTGGACCAGTGGGCTGGCACCGTTACAGCACAGTAACTTAAGGGGAGGGTGAGACTGATATCCCCACCATGCCTCAAAAAGGACTTTCACCAAACTTTGACGTTCTTTCGGAAAAGCCTATCTGCAGTTCTGACGTATATTTAATGTATTGTAAAATTTGTAAGCAGTGCATGGGTCCATGGTCGAAAATACACAAACAATTGATTGGGAAAAGTAATACAGAATGACTAGAATGATCATAGCAAGGACTTACCATACACATGGCAAGAAATTAGTACAGATATTTTCCGAAATGGAGACCGGAATTTGCCTCGAATGCTTTTCAACATGTTCACTTATATCTGTATATACCAGTCCTGTTATATACCAGCTGTATATTCAATACAATTGTTTGCTTTTCAATGACAGCTAAGACTGTAGGATGTGAAAGGTCCCGTTTGCCGTTGAAGGGCAGACTTTAAATTTACTGTCTGGGTATGAATAGCTATACCACGCGTCATTCAGCCCAATGGCTCAGCAAGGGCAGCTGGTACAGTGTCATCCAGGCAGGACGTAACTTGACTTCGACTGCAAGGGGTGTAAGACCAATTTGGCCGACGAAAATGTGCATTTTCCCGACCAAACCTATCCACGTTTCTCACAATCTGAACAATTAGAACGCTTCCCCAGTGAGTCGGCGCGGCGCGGCGGGCCGGGCAAGGCCTCCCCACTCCCACCAGTGATATCGCCAGAGATTTTGGCTGAGTGAAACAGTACAGTTGCTCAAGTGCCACACACAGCACTGCGTAAACACTGTGTGCCCGTTTATCGGCCCCTGGTAAAGGCTTTGTACGGGTCAAGGGGGCGAAGCCCCACAGAAGTTCTGAATGTTTCTTGTTTGGGATGCCCCAAAATGTTTTAAAATTAATTCAAAATTTCGAATAGCCTAATTGATGATAAAGAAGACAATTACAACAACAACAAAAATCACACAAAATTATAATATTAAGATCTACTCAGATAAGCAATTGGGTTAGTAAACAAGCAGAGAAGAGATTTTTTACGAAAATTTGACACAAATTAAGACCCGGTTCACGGGGCGAAGCCATACGTGCCCTAGTTGGAGTCAAAGGGCACAAGGGGTGAGATCCTGGAAACTGAAGATTTTTTGTCTTTGATTCCCAAACATTTCAGGAGATTCCCTCTTCAGGGGAAAAATTATTTTCCACGTAAAGAGAAAACCTATGTAAACTATGTAACCTCCAGATTTCCATTTACAAGTGCTTTAACCTACGGTTTTTAATTAGCTAATATACGGTCATTGTATGTGCGAAGTGACCTTGTGTGCATACCTTATTGTGTAATGGACATTCTCCTTCTTGTTTGGTACTGAATGGTGTCTGCGTTACTTCGATAATCCCCAGCAAAAACAGACCAGAATTTGCAAGTTTGTTATTACATTTTTTAGGACTGTCGGAAGGAGCTCGGGGCAAGGGGGCACATTGATTTTAAAAGAGGGGCACTTTTCGAAAAATTGGAGGAGGGGGCAGGTGTCCCTGGCCTGGTCCCCGGTTCTTACACATATGGTTTGAGCATAAGAGGGATTTGGGGAGCATGGGGCACTTGCCAAACCCCCACTTTTTTCTTAATGTAACCTTTCGTATTGTAATTTTTGTATCTCAGCGCGATCCCACCCCCCGCGGGTACGACACTTTTGACTTTTCCGCTACTTTCGTTAGGCAATTTTGGGTTTGAGATTGATGTTGGCAATTCAGTGCCCATCGGATGGAATAGGTCAAAGGCCTATCTTTTGAACATCCGCGGGGGAATAGGTAAAAGGCCTACTTTTGAAAATTATTAGGGGGCCATGCCACGTCCCCTTACGGCCCTCGGTATCGGACCCGTATATGACATGTGTGTCAAATTGATACTAAATGTATGTTGCATCTTCAATATGTGTAGGATTTGTGAGTGAGTGAATTTATATTTGTTTAAAACTTAAAAAATAACAGAATAATTTGATACACTATCAAAAGGGCCCCACCTTTTCCCGGTTCGCCCTCAGCTTTCAAATGGACACCTATGGCCCCCGTCGGTCCGGACTCAACTTCCAAAAGGACACCTCCTGTCTGCCTTCATGAAGCTTCACCTCCTTACTCTAGGGCAAGGGGGTCATATAGACTAAAAAATAGGGACTTGGGAACTAAATATTTAAAAAAGTTGGGATGTCCCTTGGACCCCGGCTTCTGGCGCTGCTGAATGAACTTGATTCAAAGGACTACGCGTTTGTTATAAATGGCCTTTATGTAAACCAATCACATGATCTCGTTCCTCTATGTCTCCTAATAAGTCTTTTTCCTCGCTTTTGAAAGAATCGGAAGGACCATTGTTTAGAACGACGAAGGGGGGGGGACTTTTTTTTAAATGTATTTGCAAGCTGTCACAGCCATGTCACATTCTGGCCCTGGACTCCACCATGGGCCCTTAAGCGGGCCCTAGACCCCACGCCAAAAGTCGAGTGCAAAGCGCTCGAAGTGACACCACCTCTACTATGCCACTAAATATGTATAATACACCTTACTATGCGTTGTGACATACTTTTTTACCCTTGAAATATGAAAACTTGCAGTCTATTCAAAATGAAATAAAAATTACTGTCTGGGTCAACATATTCCCGATCGTATCACTCAGTCATGTCGGTGTCAGCTCAGATGTCGAGTGTACGGAAGCCGAGAACGTTGGCCTGCGGTGCATACACTGGCCCGCGGTGTATCGCGGCCCGCGGTGCATACACTGGTCTGCGGTGCAGATAGCAACAACAAAAAAGCAAATTGTTTTCAAGATATCTGCAACTCCCCAAAACCGGAAGAGTATTTCCGATTTTCAACCTATGGGACATAATTTTTTCGCAATTGGAAGGGTAAGGTGTTTATCGAGTGATTACGATTTATATAAGTACATATCGGCAAATCTTTTTGTAAGAAGGAAATTTACTGGATCTGGATCAATGGTTTTAGAAAGCGTTTCTGTTTACAATGCCGCTTTACACCGCGGGCCAGTGATTGCACCGCGGGTCGCGTTACACCGCGGGCCAGTGTAAGCACCGCGGGAAAACCTTCTCGGCTTCCGTACAAGTTCCACCTGTGCGGCTTGGCAGAGCATGCTATGATATGCTGTATATATCTGTTAGTGTTAATACGGTTATTAAGGTTGTAGCCTACGTGGTCAAACATGGTGATTGATCGATAATACAATAAGTTACGCTCTAAATATAAATATTAGGAAAAAATGGAGGAAGAGGACGTTTCTCGGTGGTCATTAACCAACACTTTTGCGATTTGCATTTCATCATTTGTCGTCGTTGTCATCTTTCTAAAATGGCGACCTATTTATAATAGGATCTTTGCGTTTGCTTACTGTCATTTCGATGAAAAATTCAGAAAAGCAGGCTCCATTCGCAAGAAGGAATTATTTGAATTATTACGTGAGCAGAAGAGCCAAAGTAAGGATGAGCCGTTTATCGTTGTTGAGATTGGAGCTGGGATAGGAACCAACTTCTCCTTTTTTCCAGAAGGTTGTGAGGTATTTAAATTAACATATAGGTAAAGTTTTATCAACAAGCATATTATTATTATTAATATTATTATTATTATTATTATTATTATTATTATTATTATTATTATTATTATTATTATTATTATTATTATTATTATTATTATTATTATTATTATTATTATTATTATTATTATTATTATTATTATTATTATTATTATTATTATTATTATTATTATTATTATTATTATTATTATTATTATTATTATTATTATTATTATTATTATTATTATTATTATTATTATTATTATTATTATTATTATTATTATTATTATTATTATTATTATTATTATTATTATTATTATTATTATCATTATTATTATTATTATTATTATTATCATTATTATTATTATTATCATCATCAGCATCATCATCATCATCATAATTCTAATCATCATCCATTATTATTGTCGTTGATGTTGTTGTTATTATTATTATCATTAATTATTATTTTATTGTTTGGCGGGGGTGTTAAGGGAGGGGGGGGAATTCTCAAAGAACGTAAATATGACAAAGCATATACTTCTCTTCTTCATTTACCAAGGCATGTGAATTGTATGTTAAAAAGCTCAGAAAAAGGTTCGCACAAAACCTATTGGTATGAATATTATGCAATTGTCAGTTATATATGACTTACCCCTACTTCCCCAGGCAATGTCAGTCAAAGGTGAGTCATTGACAAGAAATAGTTACTCGCATGTGCGTCATTGTACCAAATTGTCAGTCACCAGAGTGACTCTGGGGTGGGTCAATTTGCTTCAGACTAATTGACTTTGTACAGAGGTGATTGAGTTGTGGTAAGTTATTTTACAAAAAATGGCAGTCACCTAAGTGACTGAGGGGTACGTGTGTCAATGTACATGTTTTGTCCACCCACGTTGGTGCAATGACTCACCATGTCCGGGGTGTAGGGGTGAGTCACACAATTGACAAGTGCATTTAACTTATAAAAAATACAAAAAATCGAGAAAATTACACTTTGTGTTATGTCTTGCCATATGTTGTGTTTCAATATAGTATTTTAAACATCCTTGGTATGCGTTACAGCATTTGTTTAATAAAAGTACATTTTTTGGATATATCTTTTTTACTTAAGAATCAAAATCATACAAGATCTCGAAAAATCCTGGTTGACCTCATTTGACATTTTGACCTTCAAAATGACGTTGAAATGCAACGGCACTGATGACATTTACCTCAACCATTTTCCCTGTCCCCAGCCTATGTCCGATACATCTAGCATGGATGCCTTCTAAAAAGTTAAATTCCTCGGTTATAGAAGTACAATTTTGGCAAAATTAGATTCTTAATTGTATTAACACAACTTTTACTCAATGAGCAATTTACAGCTATGCTAGGATTTTTCCACAAAATATACAATTTTTTAGCTGTATTCCATGTATAATTGCAACTGTTTCCATCAAATTATGTTGGTGGAGATCTGAGAAACTATAAGATTCATAATTGACTTGTTGTAATTTCATCAGATTTAGATCAAATTTTGAACAAATTTTGCTGGGTTATATGTTTTGTTCCAATTAAGCTGAAGTTGTTGACTGTATCTCATGCTAGCTGTGCAAAGACCTTTTAAGGATTAGTCAAGAAATTTTAAAAAAATAAGAAAATGAAATCCCTTTCCCCCACCACTACCCCCCTTACCATCACCCCCCCCCCCCTAACCCCCCTCCCCTAGGTTTTTAGGGCACAGGTGAGTTTTCAATGAAAAAAGGAAAACAAAATTCTCTTCGTTTTCCTCTATTTTCTGTTCCAAGATTTTGTGAAAATAAAATCAAAAACCAACCAAGTTTGGCCTAATGCATTTTTTGTCTCTTTCATCACTGTAAAGGTCATTGCAGTAGAACCAAACGATGCATGTGTATCGTATTTGAAGCAACATGCAGCTGATTTTCCCCATGTACGTCTTCTGAGAATTGTGACGACAAAAGGTGAAGAAATCAAGAATGAGATTCCTGATAATAGCGCATCAGCTTTGGTTTGCACGCTGACCATGTGCAGCTGTGATGATCCCAATGCCTTTCTCAAAGAAGTCAAAAGGATTTTAAAGCCTGTAAGTCTTAATACGTATTAACAGGTATAACTGATAAATGTTTCAGAGAATGACAATGTACTTTTGCGCTATTGTGTTACTGACCCTGTAAATCAAGCGTTGTGTACCTTCAGAGCCCGGGGGGCACTTCATACTAAACGTGGTAAGTGTGTGCAGCCCACGAACCAAAAAACATATGCGCAGTATGACAGATTTTTTGGAACAGGTTTGATACCCTCAGTATGAATTAAGTCAATTTTAAAGCCTGCAGTATTAGTATTCAACAAAAATATTGTAAAAATGGACCAGCATTACAAAATTTACAGAATTAGACCATGATTTCTTACGGACCTGCACTTAGAAAATGATGAAAAAAGACAATTTTTTACTAATAAAAAGACACCTGCACTATGTAATATAATGTATGTATGTATGTATGTAAAAAGGCACATGCTTGGGCAGCATATATGTAGGTAGGTATGTATGTATGTATGTATGTATGTCTGTATGTATGTATGTATGTATGTATGCATGTATGTAGGTAGGTAGGTAGATAGGTATGTATGTATGTATGTATGTATGTATGTGTCTGTCTGTATGTATGTATGTATGTGTGTATGTATGTATGTATGCATATATATATACATATATATATATATATATACATATATATATATATATATATATATATATATATATATATATGTATATATATATATATATATATATATATATATATATATATATATATATATATATATATGTATGTATGTAGGTATGTATGTATGTATGTATGTATGTATGTATGTATGTATGTATGTATGTTATATATATATGTATATATATATATATATATATATATATATATATATATATATATATATATATATATATATATATATATATATATATATATATATATATATATATATATATATATATATATATATATATATATATATATATATATATATATATATATATATATATATATATATATATATATATATATATATATATATATATATATATATATATATATATATATATATATATATATATATATATATATATATATATATATATATATATATATATATTATATGTATATATCAGCTGCAGAAGTGTAGGAAGTGTGGGGGTAGGGAGGGACAATCTACCCCCTCTGAGAGTGTTACACCTGTCTGTTTACTTGCTTTTTGCTTAGTTGGAAGGTGAAATTGGGAACATATTAACATAAAGTGGAAAAACATTTGTAAAATTGAACACAAATTTGGTGAATTATTGGAAATTTGTGTGAAATTTGGCAACATTGCCCTGAAATTTAAGAAGAGTTTCCGAAAATTGAAGAATTTTCCAAACATGAAGGAAATCCCAAAAAATTGAAGGAAGAAAATTTCCCCAAAATTAAAGAATAAATTGCGAAAATGGTGAAAACTTTCCGAAAATTGAAGGAGAGTTATATGCATGTTAGGCAATCATAACTTGTACTTATAAGATTTTTGGTATTTGTTATTTCCAAAGTTATTTGATTAAGGAATTCTCTTATTTTGTAAAGTTTTGTTGCAGCAGTTGCATCTGGACAAAATTAGTGCACATGTTTTGAAAGATTTTACGTCGTATGCCGTCCTATTCTATTCAAGTTACAATTAAAATGTACAAAGTATGAAGAATTAAACTTTGTGAATGTTTTTCATTTTATTTCATTCAATCAGGGAGGAACATTTTACTATTACGAGCACGTCATTGATGGGACTTGGAACAGTTGGCTCCACATTGGGCAAATTCTGGTATGGCCTTTCTTGAAGTTCATCGCAGAGTGTGATGTATTGCGGTCTACATGGAGTAATATCGACAGGGCAGGTTTCAGCAAAGTCACCTACAAGAAATTTTACGCAGAAAAGTGGCCCTTTTTGTACGTCCACAACTACTAGGTACTGCAGTGAAGTGAGAGGCAATGATGACGCAGTGAAAGGCCAATCAATTTTAGGTGCATTCCACCTCAAAATTTGAATCCCATCAAATTCAGCACGTCCAGTAATATTATTTACTCAATTAGTCCACACTTTATTCCGTAAGTTCTAGATTA
The DNA here is from genome assembly GCA_020152595.1 of Chiridota heheva. Lineage (NCBI taxonomy): Eukaryota > Metazoa > Echinodermata > Holothuroidea > Apodida > Chiridotidae > Chiridota > Chiridota heheva. The sequence goes on from JAIGNY010000224.1 coordinate 202,716, forward strand.
AGGAAAATACTCTCTTTAAAACAATTGATTATTTGTTTTCCTTATAGAAATGTAAATGTCTTTGACAGGGATGGCAAGCCATTTAAACTTGTTTGTAACAAGAATTCACAGAACAAAGAATATGAATATATGAGCCGCGGAGTAGGGAGAGGAGGTGGGGGGGTGAGAGAGGCGCGTGCCCCCACTTTCGCAAATCATAAGAAGGATGACCTGCAATTTTGAAACAATTATTGTCAGTGGCGTAGCCAGAAGGGTCGGGAAGGGTGGGGGGCAATGTTCCCTCAGTAAACAAATTCTTGCCCCCCCAATTCTAAGTGATATATATTCCAAATGATAATTTCTATTTTCTACAATAGGTAAGAAAACATAATTCTGGAAGCCCAGGGCCCATTTGGTTCTATGCCGACAAAGATCAGTAGCCAGATCATTTAGAATTATTATGATATTCCAAATCAGTGTTTTTAATCCTGAAATGTGAAATGGTGCAGTGCTACATTCGATACTGCAATCGACTTGAGGAGAGGGGCAGAGGCATAGGAAGCGGAGGAGGGGGTGGGGAAAAACTTACCTCTGAGAGGATTTGTACGTTCACGGTTGGATGCTTTTTTGCAAGTCTGGAGGTACAATTGGGAAAGGATTGAAATAAGATTTGTAAAATTGAAGGAAAATTTGTTATTGGAAATGTTTGTAAAAATTGGCAAGAAATTTCCCAAAAATGGAACGAGATTTCCCGATTAGCAGCAATGTTTGATGGAAGCTTAATTTTTAGTGCGACTTTCCCACTAAGAAAATTTGGGGATCTCTCCCAGTCATGGAAAGGGAGGGGGTTAAGGTAGAAAGGAAGTAAAGAGATTAATTGTTAACCATTTCCCTGACCTTGCATTTCCGTCTTTCAGATCAGTTTCAAACGTACGCGCCCCCACTTAGAATATTGCTCCACAGTCCATGGAATAGAAGCAAAATGATAAGCTGGTAGGTTAATGACCTCGATAATTTGTCAGTTATTATAGCAAAACCTTTCTGTCTCAAAATGCATGCCTCTTAAGCATGTCAAGCTACAATCTTACATGTGGTCATACCAAGTTTGAATCTCTTCTGCTTCCCCTGTATGGGCTGCTACAAACGTTTCTGTGAAACTAATTAGATTTCAAAATAAGCATATAAGTTACCTGTATCTGTACATAGACCTCAAAAGAGTATATTGCTTTGTGCTTCTACTGAATTGATTTATATTTTATCCAACTCACAAATCTTAAAACTAATATCATATTTTGTAGCATTCACTCCTAACCAGCTCTAAAACCAGATTATTGACACCTATTTTGATATTTTGATTTTGTACTTGTGTGAATTTGTTGAAAAATGAACAAAAATAAAGTCGATGAAGACCGAATCGTTATTCAAATACAGTAATTTTCATTTTTGATGCACAGAGTTGAGGCTAGGATTTGTTGAATGGGGGACAGCCTCTCTAATAGTGGGATAGACTCTAATAGAGGGATTAAAAACTAATATTATATTTTGTAGCATTTACTCCTAGCCAGCTCTAAAACCAGATTATTGACACCTATTTTAATATTTTGATTTTGTACTTGTATGAATTTGTTGAAAAGTGCACAAAAGTAAAGTTGATGAAGACCGAGTCGATATTCAAATACAGTAGTTTTCATTTTAGATGCACAGAGTTGAGGCTAGGATTTGTTGAATAGGGGACAGCCTCTCTAATAGTGGGATAGACTCTCTGATAGAGGGATAGCCTCTCTAATATGGGATAGCCTCTCTAATGAGAGGATAGCCACTCTAATAGAGGGGCAACCTTTCTAATAGGAGGATAGCCCCTCTAATAGGGGATAGCCTCTCTAATAAGAGGATAGCCTGTCTAACAGGGGGATAGCCTCTTTAATAGAGGGATAGCCTCTCTAGTAGGGGAATAACCTCTCTTATATGGGATGGCCTCTCTATATGGGATAGCCTCTCTAATAGGGAGATAGCCTGTCTAATAAGGGATAGCCTATCTAATAGGGGGACAGCCTCTCTAGTGGGGGATAGCCTCTTTAATACGGGATAGCTTTATGGGGATAGCCACTCTAATAGAGGGACAACCTCTCTAATAGGAGAATAGCCTCTCTAATAGGGGATAGCCTCTCTAATAAGAGGATAGCCTGTCTAATAGGGGGATAGCCTCTTTAATAGAGGGATAGCCTCTCTAGTAGGGGAATAGCCTCTCTCATATAAGGGATGGCCTCTCTAATATGGGATAGCCTCTCTAATAGGGAGATAGCCTGTCTAATAAGGAGATCGCCTGTCTAATAGGGGAAAGCCTGTCTAATAGGGGGATAGCCTCTCTAACAGAGGGATAGCCTATCTAATAGGGGGATAGCCCCTCTAATAGGGGATAGCCTCTCTAATAAGAGAATAGCCTGTCTAATAGGGGGATAGCCTCTTTAATAGAGGGATAGCCTCTCTAGTAGGGGAATGGCCTCTCTAATATGGGGATATCCTCTCTAATAGGAGAATAGCCTCTCTAATAGGGGATAGCCTCTCTAATAAGAGGATAGCCTGTCTAATAGGGGGATAGCCTCTTTAATAGAGGGATAGCCTCTCTAGTAGGGGAATAGCCTCTCATATAAGGGATGGCCTCTCTAATATGGGATAGCCTCTCTAATAGGGAGATAGCCTGTCTAATAAGGAGATAGCCTGTCTAATAGGGGAAAGCCTGTCTAATAGGGGGATAGCCTCTCTAACAGAGGGATAGCCTATCTAATAGGGGGATAGCCCCTCTAATAGGGGATAGCCTCTCTAATAAGAGAATAGCCTGTCTAATAGGGGGATAGCCTCTTTAATAGAGGGATAGCCTCTCTAGTAGGGGAATAGCCTCTCTTATATGGGATGGCCTCTCTAATATGGGATAGCCTCTCTAATAGGGAGATAGCCTGTCTAATAAGGGGATAGCCTGTCTAATAGGGAGATGGCCTGTCTAATAGGGAGATAGCCTGTATAACAGGGAGATAGCCCCCCTAATAGGGGAAAACCCTCTTTAACAGGGAGATACATTTGACAAGTTGGTTAAATTCAAATCATGTTTTCCAATTTTGTGTGCAGAGGTTTTCTAGGTTTAGCTTCCATATTGACCTTTAGCTCTGGTACCTCAGACTAGTTCTGGCCTCAGACACTAGTTCTGGCCCCAGACACTAGTTCTAAGGCCTCAGACACTAGTTCTGGCCTCAGACACTAGTTCTGGCCTCAGACTAGTTCTGACCTCAGACTAGTTCTGACCTCAGACTAGTTCTGACCTCAGACTAGTTCTGACCTCAGACTAGTTCTGACCTCAGACTAGTTCTGGACCTCAGACTAGTTCTGGCCTCAGACTAGTTCTGGCCTCAGACTAGTTCTGGCCTCAGACTAGTTCTGGCCTTAAACTAGTTCTGGCCTCAGACTAGTTCTGGCCTCAGACTAGTTCTGGCCTCAGACTAGTTCTGGCCTCAGACAAGTCCTGGCCTCAGACTAAATCTGGCCTCAGACTAGTTCTGGCCCTCCACACTTGATTTCAACTTCTCCGCACTTGATTTCAACCCCTCCGCACTTGCTTTCAACCCCTCTGCACTTGCTTTCATCTTCTCTATACTTGCTTTCAACTCCTCTGCACTTGTTTCACCTCACTTGCTTTCAACTTCTCCACACTTGCTCCACCCCACTTGCTTTCAACTTCTCCACAATTGCTTTCAAACACTTGCTTTCAACCTCTCTGCACTTGCTTTCAACCCCTCCACACTTGCTCTGAGCCCTCCAGACTTGCTCTGGCCTCAGACTTGCTCTGAACTCCTCCAGACAAGTTCTGAACCCCTCATGACAACCCCTCTGGCCTTGCTGTCAACCCCTCCGCACTTGCTCTCAACCCCTCCGCACTTGTTCTCAAGCCCTCTGCACTTGCTCTCAACCCCTCCGCACAATGAACATTATCTCTCCAAACATAGGGAAATTCGTCACTTATTCATCTGCTCATAGGGATTCCCAGCTTGCAATTCTAGGGTGATATTTTTTATTTATTTGAGCAAGGGGGGAAGGGGGAGGGGTTGCAGCAGACTAATTAAAATCACACTGCAACGCCGTAAGACGGCACTGTGCGCGACTCGTGCGCTTAACGGCGTGGGGTCCAGGGTCCCGCCTAAGGTGCAATCCCGTGGCGAAGCCCCGGGAGCGGTCCAGCTCTGCGATTTGGGGCATTTTGAAGGTCAAAATGTTCCATTTTTGATAACATATTTTATATTTTCCCTGCGCCATCCAACCACTGGAGAAAAATAAGAAGAGAATAACTTGCTGTGGGGGTTGATATAAAAGATGATTCACCTATAAAGTAAACTTGAATTGCAAACTGGGAAATTATTAACATCAAATTGAAAAATTTGGTAAAACTAAAGCAAAATTAAATACAAATTTATAGAAAATATTAGGTAAAATTAAAGATACGTATTTTCCAAAAATTGAAGAAAATGCCCCTAAAATAATCAAAAATTGTCCAGTAAATGCGCAAGGAAATTTAAGAAAATTTCCCGAAAATGAAGGAAAGTGAAGAAAATATCTGCAAAATGAAGGGAATTTCTGAAACTTGAAACAGATTTTGATAATTGTGCCTCCAATGTATTACTTTAACAGCTACCATTTTTTTCTGTCGTGGCCGACAAGTCTAGTATTGTAAACTCCATGCTCAAAATCCGCCATCTTTTAATTGAGAATTATTTCTTAGATTTCATTTAACAGTTTAATGAAGAGATTATGGACTTCTAATTAAGTGTTTTTTATTGAAGATTTTATTGGTTACGACGGTACAATGAATTTCAGCAATGCTAATTCAAAAATTTATAGCGGCGTTTTTATTCAAAAAAAATCATACTTGGCAACGTTGAGGAATGCAGACGAAAAGTTCCAGTGCCAATCCGATATTTTGATAGCCATTTCCAAAATGTGATATGAAGAATGGTATCGGTTTAAATAGTTTTACTGTTTCAGAAACATAATAGAAACTATTTATAACACCAAAATATTTTTAGAAGAGTCACAAAGAGATAGTGAAGGAGATTGGTATTATCTAAAACTTAAAATGAACGAGGCTAGCCGGAAATTTCAGCAGCTAAGTTAAGAAATTGTTAGCGTAGGTACGTACGCCACTTTCCATCAGCTGAAATAATCTTGCAACCTAAACTGCTGAATCTGAATAGGTTTAAAGGAACAATTCAGTGGACAAGCATGTTTATCTTATATCAAAGATGACTTCCAAAAAAACAAAATGGTGAAGAAAGCATTTGAATATCTTCAGCCGTTAAGGAGATATTAAGTTTGGAGTTTGGTATCATTTGTGTAGAAACGAATGAAATCAGACTAGTTGTGATGTCATAGCCTTAGATTCCTCAGTTTTTATGATTTCTATTATATGTTGTACTGCAATTTTTTGGCTTAAAAACCATGCAATATGTCAAAAAAGTAGTAGAACTGAATCTAAGAAGGGTATTTATAATATACCACCTGAAGAAAGTTTGAGGAAAAATATAATCTAAATAGTGACAACAATTAAGTAACCTTTCTTTAAAATACATAAAGACTTTGAGGAATCTGAGACAGTGACGTCTCAACTAGTCTGATTTCAGTCGTTTCTACAGAAGTGATACTAAACTTTAAACTTGATTATCTCCTTAACGGAATAAGATTTTGCAATGCTTTTGAAGTCTTCTTACATATAAGATGGACATGCTTGACCACTGAACTAGTCCTTTAAGTCAGCACAAGTCCTTCAGGACATGAACGACAACCGAGCGTAACTGGAATGAGGAAAAGCAGTTAACCACTTTAGTAGGTTAAGTTTAGCTTTGAAACAGTTTAGACTTGGTGAATGTCTGGTGGTAAAGCATTTCAATCTTTTAGTGCTTGAGCAGTAAGGAAAGGAAGGAGTATTTACATTCGTTTTAGCAAAGGGAACGTGGAAATTTAGATATCATGATTATTTCTTGTATTGATTATTACGTTTGGGATAAGGTTATCATTATCAATAGCGGTGATTGATTTTACATAGCATATGGAAGCAGGTGTTCTTTCTTCTTGATTTTAGCAGGGGCCAATCTATTATTTATGACGTCTTTATTTATTGTATCTGTTCTATTTTATGATACATGAATTAATACTTACAATCCTACATCACCTCGTTATATTTCTTTGCTTTTAGTTTTTGGGAAACTGACTGAGAGCTGGTTCAAGTTCAGATTAGGGAGGACAGACTGACAGAGCGGCGTATGAGTTAGAGGCACTCCCGAAAAGGGTTTCCCAGTTGCATGCATGCTTTATTTTGATGACAAATTGTGAAAATATCAACATATAATTGAAATTTTGTTCGATTTTGGGCAACAGTTCCTGAAATTTCTCGAAATTGACAGTACTTTCTGAAAAGTTAAGAATTTTCCTGGAAATTGAAGATTTCATGAACATGCAGAAAATTTCACGGAAAATGAAGATTTCCCGAAAATTAACGGAGATTTCCTTAAAATATATGAAAATTTCTCAGAAATTGAAAAAATTCCTGAAATGAAGAAAATTTCAAAATTCAAGGAAACTTTTTCGATTTTTTTTAATGATTTTTCTTAATTACCAAAAGATTAAGAACTTTTTTCAAATTGTATTGCTTTGAAAATTCATTATGGCTCCCATGCACGCATGGCCCTGATGATAAGAATTTCACCTCCGTATCCAAGGTTTTTGGGTCTAGATTGTAGATTCTGGCCCTTGAAAATTTTGGTCCAAAATTGAAATTTTGGATAAAAGGCCTGAATCTTCTTATCCAAACTGCCAGAGGTGCAGATTTTTGGGTCAATATTGAAGATTTTGGGGCCAAAATGAAAGATGTTTGGTCGAAAATGGGAGGAATTTTGGTGCAAACTAAAAGGTTTGGTCCAGAATTAACGATAGCTCAGTCGAAACTATTGCAAAAAATGCCACACATGTATCATTAATATTTCAATTAATTATATTTATGGCTTTGATAGAATTTTGGAAGGTGAGGGGGAGGCAAAGCCCCCTTAGACACGTCACTGCTTTCTTTATTATTATCCATACAACAAATTGAAATGCCATGACAGCCCTTTTTTAAAGGGTGTTCTTGTAAATGAAGCGACGAGTAGTAGGTATAGGTCTAATTAGGTATATTCGTATTACGCCAAACCATGGCATATAAAACAACAGAGTATAGCATCGGTGGTACGTATGCAATTGGATGGGAGACCAAATCACTAAGTGATGCTAATGAATGATAATTAATTCAACGAATAATCAAATAACATAACAAAATTGGAAAAAACACCGTTGTCCTGAACGCAACATGTATCATACAATGGCCTATATGCTTAAGGACGTTTCACAATTTTGGCTTGGCATACATTTACTATGTTTGGTTTTTTTTTTTGGGTGGGGTGGCCCCGCTACCCCCTCTGAAAAAAGTTATGTGTAGGCTTAGCTACCAACCAACGTGTAATAATCTTTATCTCACAACCTTTTGAAACTCATTACCTTTCCCCGCAACAAAATTTATTCCACCTGATCTAAACCTCCCTTTCCAGCTTTTCTTCCCTTCTCTGCCTTACCTTCCTTTTATTACTTTAACTTCTTTCCCTTATCTACCTTCTCTTCCTCCTTCCCTCTATCCCACCTCTCTTTTCTCTCTGTCCCAACTCAAGCACCTTAGTTGTTAACACCGTCATGACACATTTGACTCTGACTGTCGCGGTGCCGTTAAACATCTACAAAACAAACCAAACCTTTTGAATCTCAAGTTGAGCACTAATTTTTTTGGAGACCAGTCATCGGATTCTACCATCAGTGGTCTCCAAATTTTGCTGAGTCTCCAATCTTGGTACCAATTAGTACGTTAAAAGAGGTTCTGCTTCCGGGAGCTTTTCACTAGATTTGACACAATTTTAAACACATTTTCTGCTATCAAATTCACGTAGGCCCTACATGTAGCTTCGCCCCATAGATTTGACACATTTCAAGCAAGTTTCCGCTATAAAAATCACGAGATACCTATGATGGCCCGGGCCTCCGAGTCTTCCGATCCTGATTCCCTGTGACTAGGGCTTTTTGCCCTTATCATGCCTAGATTCCACACAATTATTAAGTTAAGCAAGGCCCACCATTCCGCCAGGTACCATTTTGGCCCCCAATAATAAAAGTCTTACAAATTTATTTTCCCTGCATATCTTTTCTCCAGAAATCCTGTTCAATTTTAGAGAAAATTTCTTCATTTTATGAAAATTGCTTCAATTTCTGTAAAATTTCTTTCATTTTGCGGAATTTTTTCACTATTTTTTCTTTAATTTTAGGAAAATTTCCTTCATTTTGGAACATTTTTAAGTTTCAATTATTATGAAATTTTCTTCAATTTTTGTGAAATTTACTTCAATTTTTAATCATTTTGCGGAAATTTTCTTCAAATCTTGAGAATTTGTTTTCAATTTTCGGTATGTTTTCAATTTTCATGCATTTTCGGGAAATTGTACCGGCAAAATCTTTGCTCCCTAGACCTCTGCAAGCTTTGCCCCTAATTGAATAGATTTTGGGCAATTTTATATACTCTTAATATAAACATTTTTTTTCTTTTTTTTTTCTTTGGGGAGGGGGGGGGGAGCAAATGCCTTTCCACCTCCAGTAAAACATGACCCACAACGTTACTGGTGGGGAAACACTCATATCAATTCACTCAACTTGTTTAAACTCCAAAAACAAGCTTTTAGGAACATATGCCAATTACAGAATTACCAATCGAACTCATCATTGCACCTCTTTCCAAATAATTAGGCATTCTAAAGTTATTTGACCTTTTTCCCTATACCAGTTTGGGATATTCCTATTTCAGTTTTGTCATGGCCTCCTCCTTACGCTCTCGGATTCTTTTGACATTTTAAAGTCCTCTTTCATCAGTTCATTTAAGATGGACTTGTATGACCCCTGGACTAATCCTTTAATCAGCGTATACTTCCGATACCCAAGAGGTATGTGCGTGTGACATCACATATGCATGGTGTGACAATAAGATAACACCATACTGCCATATGCTATTATTGTAAAATAATGCCAATTCATTAAATGCCGTTGTTGATTAATGAATCCCCCCCCCCCCTTCCCCTCCTCCCTCCCTCCACTTGTCCCTCAGCTACTGGGACGACAGAGCATTTTGAAATGGGTATTGGCAATTCTTGTAATGCAGTTACTGAGTAATAATCAGCGATGTCGGAACTACGAGGGGCAGACGCCCCTGCCCTAGAGTAAGGGGGATGGGGGGAAGGTGCCCTTTGAAAGATGAGGGCGGACCGGGGCAGGAGATGCCCTTTTGAATGATTACGGGTAGGAAACTTAAGATCGGATAAGGCCCGCTGCCACGAGACGGAGCCACGGATGAAAGCCCGAAACTACCCCTATCCCGTTGAATATTCACCTAAGATTTGGTGTGAGTATAGCTTCATGTGTCCCCCTACTTGGTCAAGTTCACAGTCTGGCATTAAATTATTTCATATTCTCATAATTTAAGTTTAAAATCATAAAATTGCCCGTTTTGAATAATTTTGGGTAGGAAATTTAAAATCGGATAATACCCGCTGCCACGAAACGGAGCTACGAATGAACCCCAAAACTACCCCTATCCCATTGAATTTCACCTGAGATTGAATAAAATAATCTGAAAATGAAGAAACCTTGAAGAAAATACCCAATGTTTTCCAATTAATGCTGGCGAAAAGGTAAAGGCCTATTTTAAAATGGTAAAGTTTGAAAATTATTATGGGATGGGGTCCATGCACGCATGGCCCTGATATTATACGAACTTTACCGCCCTATCTGAAAGTATTTGGTTCTATGTGATAGTTTGTGGACCGAAACTTGAAAGTTTTGGTCCAAATTGAAGATTTTGATAAATGCTTAAAGATTTTTTATTTTTTTTTTTTTTTTTATCAAAAAGTGAAGCTTTTTGGGCCAAAATGAAAGATTGTTGGTCCAAAATGCAGGATTTTTGGTGCAAGCTGTAACAGTTTTAATCAAAAATTAATGATAACTTAGTCAATGTTACAAAAATGGCCAACTTCTGTTTTCGACGCATAGTTCTTTTGATATTCCAGTCAATTATATTTGCGACTTTGGCAATTTGTATTTTATTCATTTTGTTATTATTATTATTATTATTATTATTATTATTATTATTATTATTATTATTATTATTGTTGTTGTTGTTGTTGTTGTTGTTGTTGTTGTTGTTTTGTTGTTGTTGTTGTTGTTGTTGTTGTCGTCGTCGTCGTCGTCGTCGTCGTCGTCGTCGTCGTCGTCGTCGTCGTCGTCGTCGTCGTCGTCGTCGTCGTCGTTCGTCGTCGTCGTGTCATCATCATCATCATCATCATCATCATCATCATCATCATCATCATCATCATCATCATCATCATCATCATCATCATCATCATTATTATTATTATTATTATTATTATTATTATTATTATTATTATTATTATTATAATTATCATTTAATTATTATTGTTGTTGTTATTATTATTATCATTATTGGATGTTGTTGTTATTATTGGTTGTTGTTGTTATTATTGGTTGTTGTTATTATTATTGGTTGTTGTTGTTATTATTGGTTGTTGTTGTTATTATTGGTTGTTGTTATTATTATTGGTTGTTGTTGTTATATAATTATATTATTACTATTGGTTGTTTTTGTTGTTATTTCTTTGGGGGGGGGGCTGTGATATTTTTTAGAGAGTAATCACCAATATCCCCCTCCACCCAGACAGGCCACTGGGACACACCAACAATGTGTGGTGCATATTACCCCAACTCCCTATAGCGACGCCTCTGCTCCCTTTGGGCAATCTCATTCCAGGCTATGATAGTAGCCAATATTTTTCTTTTTAATTCCCCCCCAGTGTTTTCACCCTAACAGTATGTCCAGAACTGCAGAATGAGTATTTTTCAAAGTTTTCAATACAAAACTAAGCTTCTGTAAATATTTTCTTTCATAATTCCACCTGTCCATGCACGATTCATCACTTGTCGTTGATAGTACTGTGTATAGTCCGTTAAAGAATACCGTAGCACATGTATCTCTTTAGTTTGTAGGCTCCGCCTAAAATACACATATTATCTGTCATGAGATGGATAAATGGGCGGCTGATACCTCGATCAGGGGATTTAGCGCTCCGACCTCTCATGGCGCCTTATTAATATTTAAATTCAAGGGGTATTAATCCATTGTTTGAAATTATTTTAGCTGCGGTTCTTGACTGCCAGTCAAGTCGCACCTCTTTTTATGTGTCTCCGCCTTTTTGTTGCGGATCATGGAAAGTTGCTCCGCCCTTATTTTACTTCCTTTCTTCTTATTTGTTTAAGAACTGCTTAGCATTGAATGAATATTCAGTATATTCAGGGCAGCTAGTTAGACTGCTGCTGACGATCATCTCAACCATTCAACTGGCACTTTCACTGGTATTGAACTTCTTTCGTCTGAGCTGCAATTGTTTAGGTTATTTTTCTGCACATACTAAAACAGAAACACTTAAAAATCAGATAAATAATAGAATAAGGTACTCGAAATTAGTATTAGTATGTCCCTTTTTCACAAAGTTTGGTTTACACTCGGACCACTGCCACCATAACATAGATAAACATCTGACTGTAGTATACGCTATATCCACTACATGGCTGCTATACAGTCAGAAACGCATTGGCTTATAGAAGCGTAGATGAATTTCGACTACGCGCTAGAAAAACGAGGAATTTCCACGATGATCTCTGGTCAACTTTTGACAATGCCTTTTATCGTCATGGATACTTACTTTTACGTAATACAAAATAAATAGATATATGCAATGGTACTATATTGATGAAAATTAAAGAAAACTGAAAAGTTGCGTTTTGTATAAGAGCCTTCGCTACTGACTTAGTTTCAAACAGCGCCTTGGATGGGTGTATCTAATTAGTTGAAAAGTTGTCGAACATTAGAACGACGGTGGAGTCAACGTGCATAGCATTAAATTGAACACTGCGCGCATTTACTAAATATATAGTTAAAAGTTATCAGGTTTGTGAAATGATGCAATTTGAAAATAGCAAAATGGTTGATTTTTAGCGAGATTTGAAAGAATTGATATATAACAGATGTTACCCTGCCATAATATGCAGGTCTCGGACCAATCCCCAAAAGTACCCGATTCCGGTCGAATATGAATATCAAACTCTCCACAAGATATTGATCAACTGTCTTTGTTAAAGGATTTGAAGATATCAGAGTTCAAAACTATTAGGTTTATGAAATAATGCACTTTGAAAATAGCAAAATGGCCGATTTTTGAAAGATGATATGCAGTTCTTGTTTCAATTTCCGCAATACCCCGATTCCTATCGGATACGGCTATGAAAATTCGCATGGACATCGGGTAAGTTTTAGGTCTCTCTCAAAATGCGCACCATAAATTAGAAATTGCTTTGGTTCTGTAGGCTTTAATTTCGAGAGGAGATTTAGAGGAGGTGGAGTGGAGTGGACCTTCACAAGCAGCGGACCGTCTTCAGAAGCAAGCCTACTTTCATCTTTTAAATGTGTTTTATTATTTTATATAAATTTTCATTTTATGAATTATAACCATATGAATTGCCCAAAATAGTGTGCAATGCAATGCAACGCAAAAAAAAAAAGTCGCCTATTTTTGGCCAAGGGGTGGGGAATGGCGAAAAGTATGACCCATTATGTGGACAGTAGACCCTTGTTCAAATCCTATTTATGATAGTTGGGATTATGGGGAGAGAAGCAGTTATTGCCTCTGCTCCATACCTGGTCACGGGCCCGGTCTTTGATTAGTTTTCTGAATTTCTATTTAGATAATTCAGGTATCAGCAAATACAAATTCGTCGATAAATTGACTTGTGTCAGTTATTTCCAATCATCTTGTCGCCAGCAGAAGATTCGATTTCCTTACTTGTTAGGGAGGTCTTCCCCCGTTTTTTTTTTTGTTTGGGGAGGGGGGGAGGGGTATTTAGCTCGGGTAACGTGTTAACTTATATTTATAAAATTATTCAGGGCTGAAGCCCCAGCTCCCGGCTACGCCGCCCCTGGTATTATGAAATTGGTAACCTAAAATTGGGCTTAATTGTTTTTCTTTCAGAAATCTTTAGTACATAATTGACTTAGAAATACACTACCGGAGAATGCCCACATCTTCTCGGCTTTTCTAGCAAAATCCCTCCCTTCCCAGTAGTGGAGGTCTGTGAAGGCAAACCTTGGCGCCATCCGCACAACTCCAAAGTATTTATTTTTATACATGGTGTTAACAATTTCATGGTTGTTTCCTTCACAATTTTATCATTCCACCATTGTCATTTCACATTTCTGTCAATTCAATTTTTAACCTGAAATTATTTTGCTAATGGCAAAATGATTAATATTTATACGCAAGCAAATGCAATATCTTTCAATTATATTTAGAGAAAATGACTCTGAAACCCCGCATTTCGAGCTTCTAGAACTGTAGTCACTTATGCAACATCGTATCCATGTTTTACAGTTCGATAGGTAGTGGCGGAGATCGAAATGCATATATCATCTGCCATGACGTCGGAGTGGGCGGCTGTCTCCACTGATGGAAACCTTTCAGCCTTTGATGTACAAACTTTTATGGTAGCACAAAACTAATTAGGTTTTACTGCATCAGCCCAACAAGAAAAGGTTAATAAAAATATTTTCGAGAGGTCCTATGTCATGGGACAGAAAGCTGAGAGTTGAAAATTTTAGGAATGGTAGAAAAAAGATAGGTCTTGACTGTGAATATCCCAACTTGACAAGATTTGTTTCAGTAAAAATTTCATGGGAAATTATTTTACTATAAAACCATACCAAAATTTGAGTAATTTGGTGAGGGTGTAAAACACCTCTTCACTTCAGCCCCCAAAACAAAAAAGGGGGTGGGGGAGAACCTCTGGTGACCCTCTATTAAAATTACTCTCATCTGAGAGATATTAGATGGAACTTTTTGAAAAACATCACAAAAGATCCCAAATCTAAAAGAACCCGAAGTTGACTCTTTCATCATAGGCTTCAATTGGGAAAATAATTAGTTTTGTGCTACCACATGATTACTAACTTACTCGATATCAGAGTGTTGAACCATGGAGCTATTAGTATTAACTGAAAATATGCATAATACTTAATATAATATCGGTTGATTAAACAAGGACTGAAGGAACAAGTAATAAAGTTCATGCCAATAGTACAGTAACGAGGTAACTGTTAGTCTGTCAGCTGTAGCTCCTAGCGAGGCATGCAACTCCATTATCAGACGTGGTGATTGGTCGATTGTCAAGTTACGATAAAATGGAGGAAGAGAACTCTTCTCGGTGGTCATTAACCAAAACTTTTGCGATTTGCATTTCATCATTTGTCGTCGTTGTCATCTTTCTAAAATGGCGACCTATTTATAATAGGATCTTTGCTTTTGCTTACTGTCATTTCGATGAAAAACTCAGAAAAGCAGGCTCCAGGTCCAAGAAGGAATTATTTGAATTATTACGTGAGCAGAAGAGCCAAAGTAAGGATGAGCCGTTCATCGTGGTTGAGATTGGAGCTGGGATAGGAACCAACTTTTCCTTTTTTCCAGAAGGTTGTGAGGTATTTATTTGTAATATTATATGTGGGCCTGTTATTGTACGTGGGCCTATTATTGTATGTGGGCCTATTATTGTATGTGGGCCTATTATTGTATGTGGGCCTATTATTGTATGTGAGCCTATTATTGTATGTGGGTCTATTATTGTATGTGGGCCTATTATTGTATGTGGGCTTATTATTGTGTGTGGGCCTATTATTGTATGTGGGCCTATTATTGTATGTGGGCCTATTATTGTATGTGGGCCTATTATTGTATGTGGGCCTATTATTGTATGTGGGCCTATTATTGTATGTGGGCCTATTATTGTATGTGGGCCTATTATTGTCTGGGGCCTATTATTGTATGTGGGCCCATTATTGTATGTGGGCCTATTATTGTAAGTGGGCCAATTATTGTATGTGGGCCTATTATTGTATGTGGGCCTATTATTGTATGTGGGCCTATTATTGTCTGTGGGCCTATTATTGTATGTGGGCCCATTATTGTATGTGGGCCTATTATTGTAAGTGGGCCAATTATTGTATGTGGGCCTATTATTGTATGTGGGCCTATTATTGTATGTGGGCCTATTATTGTATGTAAGCCTATTGTTGTATGTGGACCTATCATTGTATGTGGGCCTATTATTGTCTGTGGGCCTATTATTGTATGTGGGCCTATTATTGTATGTGGGCCTATTATTGTATGTAAGCCTATTGTTGTATGTGGACCTATCATTGTATGTGGGCCTATTATTGTCTGTGGGCCTATTATTGTATGTGGGCCTATTATTGTATGTGGGCCTATTATTGTATGTGGGCCCATTATTGTATGTGGGCCTATTATCGTATGTGGGCCAATTATTGTATGTGGGCCTATTATTGTATGTGGGCCTATTATTGTCTGTGGGCCTATTATTGTATGTTGACTTATTATTGTTTGTGGGCCTATTATTGTCTGTGGGCCTATTATTGTCTGTGGGCCAATTATTGTCTGTGGGCCTATTATTGTATGTGGGCCTATTATTGTCTGTGGGCCTATTATTGTCTGTGGGCCTATTATTGTCTGTGGGCCTATTATTGTCTGTGGGCCTATTATTGTCTGTGGGCCTATTATTGTCTGTGGGCCTATTATTGTATGTGGGCCTATTATTGTATGTGGGCCTAATATTATATGTAGGCCTATTAGTATAATAATGTAGGCCTATTATTATATGTTACTACAGTAGGCAGGCTTATTAGGCCTATTATTATATGTAGGCCTATTATTATATTATTGTATTCGCTGGTCATCATCATCATCATCATCATCATCATCGTTATTATTATTATTATTATTTGGCGGGGAGGGGGTATACTCAAAAGAAGATAAATATGACAAAGCATACTTTTCTTCTTCATTTACCAAGGCATGTGAATTGTATGTTAAAAGCTCAGAAAACGGTTTGCACACAACCTATTGGTTTGAATATTAGATTTCATATAATATACCAAAAATTGAGAAAATAACACTTTTGTGTTGGGTCTTGTTAAAAAAAAATGTATCAATATAGTATTTAAATAACCTTGGTATGCATTAAAAACAGTTGTTTCATAAAAGTACATTTTTTGGATATAACTTTTTTACTAAAGATTCAATTTCATGCAAGATCTCGAAATATCCTGATTGACCTTATTTGACATTTTGACCTTCAAAATGACCTTGCAATGCAACGGCACTGATGACATTCCACCCTCACCATTTCCCTGTCCTCAGCCTATGCCGCATACATCTAGTATGGATGCCTTCTATATAGGTAAAATCCTCGGTAATAGAAGTACAATTTTGGCAAAATTAGATCTTAACACAACTTTTCCTCTATGTAGAAATTTACTATATAGGCTAATACTAGGCTTTTTCCACAAAATATGCAATTTTTAGCTGTTTTTCATGTTTAATTGCAACTGTTCCCATCAATTTATGTTGATGGAGTACTGAAAAACAATAAGATTCATAAGCTTAGGCTTGTTGTGATTTCATAAGATTTAGAATTTTACATCAAATTTTTAGCTGTTTTTCATGTTTAATTGCAACTGCTCTCATCAATTTATGTTGGTGGAGTTCTGAAAAACAATAAGATTTATAAGCTTAGGCTTGTTGTGATTTCGTAAGATTTAGAATTTTAGATCAAATTTTGAAAAATTTATTGCAGTGATTAATGCCTTAAAATTCAAAATGCTGTAAAATATCAATTTGGAGCAAATTTTGATGGGTTATACATTTTGTTCCAATTAAGCTGAAGTTGTTAACTGTATCTCATGCTAGTTGTGCAAAGATCTTTTAAGGATTAATTAAGAAATGTCAAGAAATTTTGAAAAAATTAAGAAAATGAAATTCCCTTCCCCCTCCCCGCCCCCTTCCTCAAAACCCCCCATAAAATCTTATGTTTGTTTTTAGGGCACAAGTGAGTTTTCAATGTAAAAAGAAAAACTAAATTCTCCTTGTTTTCTCTATTTTCTGTCCCAAGATTTTGTGAAAATAAAATCAAAAACCAACCAAGTTTGGCATAATGCTTTATTTGTCTCTTTCATCACTGTAAAGGTCATTGCAGTAGAACCAAATGATGCATGTGTATCCTATTTGAAG
>JAIGNY010000224.1:225000-390000 GCA_020152595.1 Chiridota heheva
ATGGTGCAGTGCTACATTCGATACTGGAATCGACTTGAGGAGAGGGGCAGAGGCATAGGAAGCGGAGGATTTGTACGTTCACGGCTGGATGTTTTTTTGCAAGTCAGGTAAAATTGGGAAATGATTGAAATAAAATCTGTTAAATTAAAGGAAAATTTGTTATTGCAAATGTTTGTAAAAATTGGCAACATTTCACAAAAATTGATTTTTTTTTTCTTTAAAAATTGAACAAGATTTCTCGATTAGCAGCAACGTTTGATGGAAGCTTATTTTAACAGTGCGAATTTCCCACTTGGGAAATTTGGGGGTTCTCTCCCAGTCGTCCCCCCACTGGTAGCCTGGCAGGGGCAGTATTTTAAAAAGGAAGGGAAGGGATTAATTGTTTACCAATTCCCTGACTTTGCATTTCTGTTTTTCAGATCAGTCGTTCGAGACGTGCGTGCTCCACCCCCTCTTCCCCCCTACGCACATTAAATATTGCTCCACTGTTCATGGAATAGAAGCAAAATGACAAACTGGTAGGTTCATGACTTGATTATTTGTCAATTATCATAGCAAAACCTTTGTTTTAAAATGCATGCCTCTTAAGCATGTCAAGCTACAATCTTACATGTGGTCATACCAAGTTTGAATCTACTGCTTCCCTCCCCTGTATGGGCTGCTACAAAAGTTTCTGTAAAACAAATTATAATTCAAAACAGGCATTGAAGTTACCTGCATCTGTGCATAGACCTGAAAAGAGTATATTGCTTTGTACTTGCACTTAATTAATTCATATTTTGTCCAATTCATAAATCTTGAAACTAATATTACATTTTGTAGCATGCACTCCTAACTAGCTCTAAAACCAGATTATTAACACATATTTTAATATTTTGATTTTGTACTTGTATGAATTCGTTGAAAAGTGAAAAAAAAATAATATTCAAATACAGTAGTTTTCTTTTTTGATGCACAGCGTTGAGGCTAGGATTTGTTGAATGGGGGACAGCCTCTGTATAGTGGGATAGCCTCTCTAATAGAGGGATAGCCTCTCTTATAATGGGAAAGCCTCTCTAATAGATGGATAGCCTCTCTAATAGAGGAATAGCCTCTCTAATATGGGATAGCCTTTCGAATAGGGGGTAGCCTCTCTAATGGGGGACAGCCTCTCTAATAGAATATTACTTCTCTTATAGAGGGACTGCCTTTCTAATACGGGGATAGCCTCTCTGATAGAAGGATAGCCTCTATAATAGGAGGTTAGCCTGTTTTATAGGAAATAGCCTCTCAAATAGAGGGATAGCCTCTCTAATAGGGGAATGGCCTCTCTAATATGGGGATATCCTCTCTAAGAGGGAGATAGCCTATCTAATAGGGGCATAGCCTGTCTATTAGGGAGGTAGCCTGTCTAATAGGGTGATAGCCACTCTAATAGGGGGATAGCCTGTCTAATGGGGTGATAGCCACTCTAATAGGGTGATAGCCTCTAACAGGGGGATAGCCTCTCTAATAGGGGGATAGCCTCTCTAACAGGGGGATAACCTCTCCAACAGGGGGATAGCCTCTTTAATAGGGGAAGACCTATTTGCCAGTTGGTTAAATTAGATTATGTTTTCCAAGTTTGTGTGCAGAGGTTTTCTGGGTTTGGCTTCCATATTGATACCATCTCTAGCTCTGATGCCTCAGACTAGTCATTCCCTCAGACTAGTCCTGTTCCCAGTGATAAATTTTGAAATCTATGGAGAAATTGATGGTGAAGTGGATTGTTAGTAAGAAATATGCGCCATTGAGAGCCACTGTAATTTGGATATATACTGGCATATTCCAGATTTATTGTAAAGGACAAACTTCTTGCTAAGTTCTGTTTTCAACCCCTCTACACTTGGTTTCAACCCCTCCACCCTTGCTTCCATCTCTCACACTTGATTTCAACCCCTCTACACTTGGTTTTAACCCCTCCGCACTTGCCTTTAACCCCTCCGCACTTGCCTTCAACCCCTCCACACTTGCCTTCAACCCCTCGGCACTTGCCTTCAACCTCTCCGCACTTGCTTCCCCCTACTTGCTTTCAACCCCACACTTGTTTTTAACCCCTCAGCACTTGCTTTTAACCCCTCCGCACTTGCTTTCAACCCCTCTACACTTGCTTTTAACCCCTCCGCACTTGCTTTCAACCCCTCCACACTTGCCTTTCAACCCTCAACCCCACACTTGTTTTTAACCCCTCTGCACTTGCTTTCAACCCCTCCACACTTGTTTTCAACCCTCCAGCACTTGCCTTCAACCCCTAAACACTTGCTTCCCCCTACTTGCTTTCAACCCCTTCACACTTGCTTTGAACTCATCAGCACTTGCTTTCAACGACGACGACGAGTGAACACACAATTACAATAACGGGGCCGTCGCCTGCGTATTCGGTTATGATAGTAACAATGCTATCACAAAACGCCTAATACGACCCAGACGACAACACAGGTACGACGTACGGACAGACATTACATCGACAGCCAAGTCAATGTCCACGGCCTTTGATAACCCAGTTGTGGTGCACTGGCGTGTCTACCCAACCCAGGCTTGAACCCAGGGCCTTGTGGTTTGTAGACATGTATGATAACCGCTACACCACAGTTGGTAGACATGCTTTCAACCACTCCGCACTTGTTCTCAAACCTTCCGCACTTGCTTTCAACCCCACTGCACTTGCTTTCAAGCCCTTCACACTTGCCTTCAACCCCTTCACACTTGCCTTCAACCCCTCCACACTTGCCTTCAACCCCTCCACACTTGCCTTTAACCCCTCCACACTTGCCTTCAACCCCTCCACACTTGCCTTTAACCCCTCCCACACTTGCCTTCAACCCCTCCCACACTTGCCTTTAACCCCTCCACACTTGCCTTCAACCCCTCCACACTTGCCTTTCCCCTACTTGCTTTCAACCCCTCCACACTTGTTTTCAACCCCTCAGCACTTGCTTTCAACCTCTCCACACTTGCTTTCAACCCTTTGCACTTGCTTTCAACCCTTGCCTTCAACTCCTCCACACTTGCCTTCAACCCCTCCACACTTGCCTTCAACCCCTCCACACTTGCCTTTAACCCACACTTGCCTTCAACCCCTCCCACACTTGCCTTCAACCCTCCCACACTTGCCTTCCCCCTCCTTGCTTTCAACCCCCACATTTGTTTTCAACACCTCAGCACTTGCTTTCAACTCCTACCCCATCCACACTTGCTTTCAACACCTCTGCACTTGCTTTCAACTCCTACCCCATCCACACTTGCTTTCAACACTTCTGCACTTGCTTTCAACTCCTACCCCATCCACACTTGCTTTCAACATCTCTGCACTTGCCTTCAACTCCTCCACACTTGCTTTCAACCGTTCCGCACTTGCTCCCACACCCCCTCCGCACTTGCTCCCCACCCCTCTGCACTTGCTCCCCACCCCCTCTGCACTTGCTCCCCACCCCCTCCGCACTTGCTCCCCACCCCTGCACTTTCTCCCCACCCTCCGCACTTGCTCCCCACCCCTCCGCACTTGCTCCCCACCCCCTCCGCACTTGCTCCCCCACCCCCTCCGCACTCGCTCCCCTCCCCTCCGCACTTGCTTACAGCTCCTCCGCACTTGCTTTCAGCTCCTCCGCACCTGCTCTTAACCCGTTTTCAACCCTTCCACACTTGCTTTCACCTCCATATGTTGGTTTCCGGCATATGCCGGCTTCAATAAATATAAATGATAGTAATATGCATTTAAACACATTCGTCACCATGGAAAAGGAAAGAAAACGCTTTTGTTTACTGCGGGAGGGGGTGGGGGAATTAAGAGGGGGTAACATAAGATATCCATCTAAGATGTTCGGTTGGCCCCAAATTTTGTAAGGACCTACATCACCTTCCAATTACGAGTCTTTTCAAGGACCTACACCACCTTCCTATTACGAGTCCTGCAGTGTAAATTCGTCCCGTCACACTTTTGTAGAAATGATAAATTTATTGGACATTTTTCAGTGTAAAAA
This sequence comes from Chiridota heheva, assembly GCA_020152595.1. NCBI lineage: Eukaryota > Metazoa > Echinodermata > Holothuroidea > Apodida > Chiridotidae > Chiridota > Chiridota heheva. The sequence goes on from JAIGNY010000224.1 coordinate 228,999, forward strand.
ATAGACAAGTCAGTCTTTTAAAATCCACATGAAAGGAATGTGAAAGATGGACATTCTATACAAAACCTGCCTCCCCAGGGGCCGAATGCTCACAGGGGCGCAAAAACTTTTATGAGAATATATTTGAATATACTTTTATTCTCAATTTGTATCATTTACAAAACAAATGTTTTCTCTCAAAGCTTTATTCTTACATCCAAAACATGACAATCATCCCTGGATCCCAACTAAAAACACAGATTGTAGTCAATGTGATCCAACATTTGAACATTCGTTTCAAAATGATATTCCTTTTAACTAACCATAGCTGTTTAGTGTGGAATTGACACGATTTTAATCAATTTGTTGCTATCCCAATCACGCCGAAAACACTAAGCTTCCTTGGGCTTGACCCCCTGTGCACCCACCTATTAGGACGTTAATCCTAGATTTTACACAATCAGACAATATTAAGCAATTTTATGCTATTAAATTCGCGAGAAATGCAGGACTTTCCGGGCAGGACCTCCTTTAAGAAATTTTCGCTGGTCTCCAAACAGGGATTTTTGTCACTTATTCATCTGGATTCCCAGTTTGCAATCCAACGGTGATTTTTTTTTGTTTTTGTTGGAGGGGGGGGGGTGGGGTGGGGGGATTGGTTACACCAGATTGTTATTAAAATCACACTGCATTACCGTAAGACGGCACTGCACCGTGCGCTTAACGGCGTGGGGTCCAGGGGCCCGCTTAAGATGCGTTCCAGTGGCGAAGCCCTGGGAGCGGTTCAGCTCTCCGATTTGGAACATTTTGAAGGTCCAAAATGTTCCATTTTGATAACATATTTTATATTTTCATCATACTTCTCCCCACGCCATCCACTCTGCCAACCACTGGAGAAAACTATGAAGTGAATATCTTGCTCTGGGGTCACGGTTGATATGAAAGATAATTTACCTATAAAGGAAACTTAAACTGCAAATTAGGAATTATTAGCATCAAATTGAAAAATTAGGTAATACTAAAGCAAAATTAAAGAAAAAATTGTCTAATTTATAGAAATATTAGGTAAAATTAAAGAAACGTATTTCCCAGAATGAAAGAAAATGTCCCAAATATGGAAAAAAATTGACCGAAAATGAAGGAAAGTAAAGAAAATACCCCCACAATGAAGGGAATTTCCCGAAACTTAAACAGATTTCCAGATAATTATCATTAAATCATCTGATATTTGTGCCTCAAATGTATAACTTAAAACACCTACAATTTTTTTTTCTGTCGTGGCCCTCAAAAGTCAGGCGCGACAGGTCTAGTATTGTAAACTCCATGCTCAAAATCCGCCATCTTTTAATTGAAAATTATTTAAAAAAAATTGATTTAATGAAGAGATCATGGACTTCAATTTAAGTGCTATTTATTGAGGATTGTATTTTGATGGGTGGCCATGGTGGCTACGACGGTACAATAATTGCAGGAATGCTAATTCAAAAATTTATGGCGTTGTTTTTATTCGCAAAAATCATGTAAATTGACAAAGTTGAGGAATGCAGACGAAAAGTTCCGGTGCCAATCCGATATTTTGATAGCCACCTCCAAAACGTGATTTAAAGAATAGTATCGTTTAGATATTTTTACAGTTTCAGAAACATAATAGAAAATGTTTATTACCCCAAAATATTTTTAGCACAGAGTCACAAAGAGATAGTGATGGAGAATGATATTATTTGAAATTTGAAATGAACGAGGCTAAACGGAAACTTCAACAGTTCAGTTAAAGAAATTGTTAACCTGAATCTGAATAGGTAATGGGAACTTAAAGTATGACGCACATTACTGTATGAACATTCAATGGTGCTTTGCAAACTAAGTTACAGGTTAAGTCTGCAAAATTCTGGACATAAAGGGCAACCGAGCGTAACTAGTATGAAGAAAGAACAGTTAACAAGTTTATAGCCTATGTTTAGTTTTGAAACAGTTCAGACTTGGTGAATGTATATCAATGTCTGGCGGTAAAGCATTTCAATCTTTTCGTGTTTGAGCAGTTAGGGAAGGAAGGAGTATTAACATTCCGTGGAAATTCAGATATTATGATTATTTCTTGTATTGGTTATTACTTTTGGGATTAGGTTATCATTATCAATGACGATTATTGTTATTGATTTTACATAGCATATGGAAGCAGGTGTTCTTTCTTCTTGATTTTAGCAGGGGCCAATCTATTATTTATGACGTCTTTATTTATTGTATCTATTCTATTTTATGATCAATGAAATAATACCTACATCACCTTGTTAATTTTCTTTGTGTTATCTTTCTTTGCTTTTCGTTTTTGAGGAAAGTGACTGAGGGCCGGTTTCAGATTAGGGAGGACAAATTGACAGAGGCGCGTATGAGTTAGAGGCACCCCCGAAAAGGGTTTCCCGGTTGCTAAGCTAAGCGAAATCCATCCCAGCCATTAGGCTCATTGAGCCGGTGATTATTCCCAGTTTCCATGGCGCAAGCGGCTAAGAGTACATGACTCCCTGGATAGTCAGTCCAGTTAAGCAAGGCCCGCCATTCCGCCAAGTACCATTTTGGCCCAAAAGTAATTAGGGTCTTACGAATTTATTTTCCCTGCATGTTTTTTCTTCGGGAAATCCTGTTCAATTTTAGGAAAAATTCCTTCATTTTTATAAAATTTGCTTCAATTTCTTTCATTTAGCGGATTTTTTCCTTGGAAAAACATAGACAGGGCAGGATTCAAGAGAATCAAATACACAAGATTCACTGCAAAGGAAAAGGGATGGCCCTGTGGTCGACCCCAAATATTTGGAACGGTTACCAAATGATGAAAATATGATAACCAGTATCATGACGTGGTCAGGCTCTCAGTCCAAGACAAAAGGAAGAAATTGCATCTGAATAGGGAGCTTTTCGTTGGTTAAAAAAAAAAAAAATATTGGAAATAATAGTTTGGTGCTTCCACTTCTGCTTAATGTGGTTTTGCCAAATAGAGATTGTTAACACGAATTCTCCAGAATGACTCATCGGATTTATGTCATATGTGGTACACAGGTAGCCCATACTTTTTTCTTTTTTTTTGAGGGGGGGGGGAGCTCCAAAATGCCCTTCCCCCTCCAGTGAAACATGACACACAACGTCACTGGTGGGGAAACACTCATACCAATTCACTTAACTAGTTTAAACTCCAAAAGCAAGCCCTTAAGAACATATGCCAATTACAGAATTACCAAATCGGACTCATCAGTACTGCACCTCTTTCCAAAGAATTAGGCATTCTTAAGTTATTTGACCTTTTTCCCTACCAGCTAGGGATATTCCTATTTCAGTTTTGTCATGGCCTCCTCCTTACGCTCTCGGATTCTTTTGACATTTTGAAGTTCCTTTCATATAAGATAGACTTGCTTGACCCCTGGACTAATCCTTTAATCAGCGTACTTACTTCCCGGCGATACCCAGGAGGTATGTGCGTGTGACGTCACATATGCACTACTCTATTGGTGGACAAATTGTGTGACAATAAGGTAACACCATAGGCTAATATTGCAAAATAATGTCAATTCATTAACGGCCGTTGTTGATTAATACTTCCCCCTCCCCCTCCCAGCTACTGGGAAGACGGGAGTTTTTTTTTAATGGATATAATGGCAATTCGTGTAATGCAGTTATTGAGTAAAAACCAGCGATGTCAGAACTACGTGGGGCAGTCTCCCCTTGCCCTAGAGTAAGGGAAGGGGGGAGGAGGGGCGGGAGGAGGTGCCCTTTTAAAAGTTGATGGCGGATTGGGAAAGGAGATGCCCTTTTGAAAGTTATCTGAAATTATAGGTCATTTTTGAAGCTTGAAAACAAATAGAAATCCACTCGCTCACTCCCAAATCCTACATACATGTAACATACATTTAGTATTTATTTGACACAATTAAAGCATGTCATTTACCAGGGGCCCACCCCGAGGGCCGTGGTGATGACATAGCCCCCAATGATTTTCAAAAATAGGCCTTTTAACTATTCAACCGATGGGCAATTGCCAACATTGATCCTGGCTCCCGAATCTCAAACCTATAGGCGGTATTGCCTACCGAAAGTTGGAGTAAACGTCAAAAGTGGGAATAGGAGGAAAATCACAAAAACACTCTAAGATACAAAAGTCACCATACAAATGAATACAAGTGGGGCGGGGCAATTTTCCCCTTGCTGTCTTAATTCCCGCCTATGCTCAAACCATATATGTGTAGGGGCACGTTCCCTCCACTCTTTCGAAAACTGCCATAAGTACTCCATTATTGCAAATGCAAAGTGCCCCTCAATTACTGTCAAAAAGTACTCTCACTTGACTTTCTCCGCCTCCCCTTCCCAGTAATACCCCCTCCCCCACTCTTCCCTCCGCCGGGGTAACTATACATCCACATCTACTATGTCATCTCTGCATCTACAACCAGGAACACGGAGCTGCCAAAACTGCTTATGTTATACCATACTATAGTACTACAACCAGGCACTTCCCTGCCACAACCAAGGAGCTGATGGTGATTGATGACAGCTGCCTGCTACAATCCACTAACAATAACATACTGAACAACCACGAATTGTCACGTACCCAATTGAAGTTAGCGTCATATTTGTAATCATATTTAAACTATTATTCGGGCAGTTATTTTACGACTAACTTTAGGCCTACGTAATACAAAGGGGATTTTACGATACAAATACAATTTCAAAATGGACGCAGAAGTGGAAAGCTCTTGGCAGCTGCAGAAGCTAATCGTTTACTCCATTATTTTCTTAGTAGGGGTTAAATTTGTAAGTGTAACATGGAGATTTTTCCGGCTCCGATTGTATGCAGTGCCCTTGCATCGACATTCGGGAAAAATTACGAAACTAATGCTGAAAACGAAGAAAGAGCTGTTCGACTTATTGCTAGATCAAGCTGATAAAGATGGGCCTTTAACTATCCTGGAAGTTGGTGCGGGAGGCGGATCAAATTTCCAGTTTTTCCCTAAAGGATCAAAGGTAATATTTAATATTAGAAGGGCAGGACCCTAACAATTTTAACAAAAGTTGTATGCCTATGGGTCTTTTCCTCACTGACCTTGTGTAGCTCTCACAGCCAGAGTCTTGTACTTTGTAGACGGTAAAGATTAGAAAAAACTAATATCTTCATGGGGATAGTCTACGTATTTCATAAAGCCCATCCATGTACTGTACCATCATCGTTGGGTCCATCCACTAGGTTCCTAATGGGCCCATAACCTTGATCATTTAAAATTACAATATCTTCATGGGAAATGGTGTATGTAATTCATGGGGAGTGGGGAATGGTCTATAAAAGCAATGTACATTTATCCTGGGGTCCACGTGGTCTTGGTGGGTCCATGACCTTGATCCTTTAAAATTGCAATAACTTCATGGGAGAAGGTTTATGTAATTCATAGAGCCCTATTCCATCATCGTTGGGTCTGCTTGGTTAAATTTAGTGGGTCCATGACCAGTGGTGCAACTAGAGGTTTGGGGACCTGTGGGGAATTTAGCATTCGAGGCCCCATAACAAACATATCGCAGTGTTATTGCTCCCCCCCCCCCAAATCTCTATTTTTGCTCGGGCCCATGGGGTTTACCGACCCTTCCCACCCTATTGTTGTACCACAAGTTGGTTAAATCTTTAAGTCAAAGGTGAGGGTTTTTTTACAAGAAAACATGATTATGTCATGATCTGATATCATTCTTATGTCGTTAATTACTTTTATTGGATTATGCAGTTTTTGCCCGAATATTGACACACACTTTGCCCGAATCTTTGGTTGCCTTTTTTTTTTTTTTTTTGGGGAGGGAGGGGGAGAAAGTCTGCTCCTGCCTCCCCCTTCCCCCCCCCCCTCCCACCTCCCCATATTGTACACCACTGATAACAATTGCACAAAACACTAACAAATGCACACACAAACATTTAAAAATAGCTAAATAATGGGCTGAACCTGGTATGATTTAATGGAATCTATTGAGAAGTTAGAACAAAACCTTCTCAGATGGATATGTTCACTATTCACCAGAAAACTGAAAAGCAAAAACAAGTCATTACTATATGATGTTTTTGAAAAAGCAGAAGGGGGGTCTTTCTGATTCCACTTTTGGTCAGGGCAAAACAAAAATGTACAAAGCAATGGGATAGCTAGGGATGGGGAGTATGTCCCCCATATTCAATTTATGTCCCATAAATTATGAAAGGGCAATAGGCCTAAATAAAATTGGCAATATGTTTTCACAGATGTTGCCAACATACCACGTTTTGTCCAAAATGAAAAATCTTCACAATTTCATAACTTCTAAACAGAATAAGATATTGACATTGTTTTTTCACCACTTTTTTCTAAAACAATTCTCTATCATATATGAAAAAATGAAAATCCATTCTCCTTTAGCAAATAATGTGTATAAAGATAATTCAAGGGTTAAATGGAAAAGCCCCTCTCCTCTTCATCTATTCAGGCCATTGCAATTCTACGTCAATACACGATTTTAAAGTTATGATTTCAACGGTTTTATGAAGGAGGGAGGATTGAGTTTAGTCGTGGTAAACCTTGTACTTTTGTTGGAGATAGTCCCCAAAATCCATTGGAATATTCCTTTAAACACATGAAGCATTAAATTTACATTTCAATTTTCTATTACAATTATCATGTCATTTCCACAGGTCACTGTTGTTGAATTAAATCCTGACTGCAAAGCGAAGCTAGAAGCACATGCCAGTGAGTGGCCCCATGTACAATTGGAGCGAGTCATTGTTGACACAACTGAGAATCTCAAGGCCCAGATTAAAGCTAACTCGTTTTCAGCAGTGGTAAGCACAATGACCATGTGCCACATCAGCGATTTAGATTTGTTCCTGAAGGAGGTGAAAAGGATGCTAAAACCTGTAAGTTTAGTGTATATACCGTATTTTCTCTAATAAACGCCCCCGGGGCATTGCATTTGGAAAACAGGGGGGCGTTTATTCGAGGGTAAAGTATGAAGAAAAAAATGTAACTTACAAAAGAACGGCAATTTCTTTTAGGCCTATGATATTAGTTTCTTTTAGCGATTTTTGTGTTTTTAGCATTATTGTGCATGGATTATTAATGGAATATACTCTTTGCATATTTTCCACTTGGTTACGTTCGACTTACAGCCTTTTCAAGTCACATTCGGTAAGTTAAACGTACATTGTTACATCCTGAAAGTATGAAAAATGACGGGGGGAGGGGGGCGTTTATTAGGGGGGGACGTTTATTAGAGAAAATACGGTATTCAACATTTTGTTATACTTTCTAAAAGAGGAGTGAGTTTTAAATGGATGAAAATCATACTAGGGAAGTATGTCCCCATCCCCCACCCAAATTCTTGACTTAAGAAAAAGAGGTCAATATTTCCTCAAGAATAAATCCTGTAATAAGTCCTGAATTGTGGATGAGTGAATGAATGCAGGTTTACATATGCTGATTTTTAAACTTCTCTCCTCCCTCTTAATGTTTGTTTGGTGAGGCGTAACGGCACCGCGACATGTGTCCGAGAGGTTAGATTATATCAGAGGTAGGAAAAAAGGTAAGAGCAATTAGCTGAAAAAAGGTTGAGTCAAGAGACATGAAGCTAGGATCATCCTCCCTCTTAAGCATGTAGCCAGGAATTTCTTTAATGGGAGAACAAACTCTTCAAAAAAGGACTCTTATGTAGTCTCCATATTCCCTCGTATTTTAGTTTTTCATTTGATTTCACTCAGGAGGGGAGGGGGTAAATACCTTTGCGAGGGGGTGCATAGTCTTGAATCTTATCATCAACTGTCCAGTTTATTAATGCCCCTGTAATACTTCTTCTGTTACTGTTTGCTTTCACAAATTCAAAATAAATTATTTCATCAACAAAGGCACGTCTCATTTTGAATTTGTATTCTATTTTATTTACAGGGAGGCACATATTATTTCTATGAGCATCTTCTGGGTAGTAACACACATAATTGCGTCCATACTGGTCAACATGGTCAACATCATGTCACTCCAATCTTGAACCACGGTAAGAGCAGTGCTCTGGGGACAACTTGGGAAAATATAGACAGGGCAGGATTCAAGAGAATCAAATACACAAGATTCACTGCAAAGGAAAAGGGATGGCCCTGTGGTCGACCCCAAATATTTGGAACGGCTACCAAATGATGAAAAGATGATAACTAGTATCGTGACGTGGTCAGTCCAAGACAAAAGGAAGAAATTGCATCTGAATGGGGAGCTTTTTGTAAATTAGAAAAAATATTTGAAATAATAGTTTGGTGCTTTCACTTCTGCTTAATGTGGTTTTGCCAAATAGAGATTGTAAACACGAATTCTGCAGATTGACTCATCGGATTTATGTCATTTGTGGCACACAGGTAGCCCATGCTCTGCAGATGTGCCCTATTAATTTTGGTGATGGTGTCATTAATGAGTGGGCATGGCTTAATGTAAAAATATTAAATTGCTCATATTTTGACAACTACATGTTCGTTTTATTTCATATTTGGCATACTAATGTTGTTATCGAGTGTCCACATGCTCATGGTATAAAAACTTGAATGAATCTCATTATATGCATAGTGGGCGGGGCTTAACATGATTTTGCTAAAAAGAGCTTGTAAACACGATATCTAAAGAACGATAAATTGGATTCATTTCATATGTGGTACACAGATAGTACATGGTTCATGTATGAGCCCTATTGGTTTTGGTTTTCATATTAATGAATCTTCAAATCTTTAAAAGCTCATATTTTAACAACGGCATGCCTATTTGATTCATGCTTGTATATTTATAGCTAGTGTATACATATTCATATAGGTGTAGAAACATGTTCTTTATTGGGGGGGGGGGGCACAAAGATATGCTACAACACTAGTTCAGTGGTAAAATATTGACTTATTTAATGGGGGCACCATGTAGGTCACTGCAACATTGGGGAACATGCCCCCTCCAACCCCTGGTTCCTATGCCTATGCATGATATTCATGGTATAAAATTGTGGAATATTATTAATATACATAATGGGTGGGGCTAAATATGGTTTTGCTGAAAAGAGCTTGTAAACACAGTAACCGCAGGACAGTACATTGAATACAGGTCATATGTTGTACCAGACTTCCTGCTTGTACACAGATAACCTATTGTCCATTTGTGTGCCCTATTGTTTTTGGTGATTATTTTGTGCATATTACTAAGTGGGGGATGGCTTAATATAAAAAAAAAAATCTTGAACAATTTATAGCAGCCATACAGTATGTCTGTTTGCATCATACTTGCATGTTATTTGTCAGTTATTGTGTACATGCTTATGTTAACAACAGATTCTATCACTAATGTGCATGCATGCCTTAAAGTGAAAATGCTCCAAAAACAAATCCTACATGTATCATATGTTGTATACAGATGAGATAGGTTCTTAATAGTATGTAACTTATTGTTATCATGTAGGTGGGGCATTTTGTAAAATTCTTCAAACAGTAATAAATGTGCAACCCTATGCATGCTTTGCATCATACTTGTAATCTTCACTTTATTGATATGCATGGTGGGCATGGCTTAAAAATGTTATTTAGCAAATTTCATGATATGCAATGCCAGTAAATATAAACTTGAAGCTCAAACATGAGAAGTAAAGGTTGTTGGGCTCTGTGCTGAAAATATTTCTTAAAAAAATTGCAATTAAAGTTAGTGGTGCATTCTCTCTCCAGACAAATCACTTGCTCTAAATGCTTTAAGCAGCCAACTATTGTTGCTCAGCTCAGTAAGCTTTTTGCTTTACCACCCTGAACTACTATAAAGGCAAGCAAATACACTGTATTTGCTGGTTAGCAATAGATCCTTTTGTTAAATCAGTGGAGCGGAAAGTTCAGACAGGGCTAGTATTACACAAATGGTTGTTGTTATCAACATGCAGGAAGATTAATTGTGTGTTCAACTCTCTCTGTATGTGCTGGTTGCAAAACCTTTTGTTAAATCAGTGGAGCGGAAAGTTCAGACAGGGCAGTATTACACAAATGGTTGGATATTTTGATAAATTGTAGTAATGGTATTTACACAGCATGCAACAATGAAAGAATGCATGGGAACCACTATAAGCATTTTAGTTTTCTGGTATATTAACAAGCTATACTTTCTAGTTTGCACAAGCACCACTCAAAGGTGAATCTTGCAAAGTGGCATTATTTAAAGAGCCACCTAGAATCTCATGTTGAACACTTATCATGGCAGTGTCATGAAGTAAAACAAATGAGAGAATTGTAATAACAGCTAGACCAAAGAAAGGGATTTTTATGAATGCTTTCCTTGTTGAACTCTTGTGCAATTTTGTTTAGAATGTTATCTACCCTGCCTTTTTAAGTCTGTTGCTTTATGTTACTACCATGAAAGGTCCTGGTAGTAATGAGTCAGACAAATCACTCTCTTTCGAAAGGAAAAGGTCTGGTATAAAGACAGGCGGGATTTGAGGGGAGCAAAAGGGGCACTATACCCCACTTTGAGTCCCCACTTTTGAGTTCCCCACTTTTGAGTTCCCCCACTTTTGAGTTCCCCCCCCACCACTTTTGACTTCCCCCCCACCACTTTTGACTTCCCCCTTTGACTTTTCCCCACTTTTGACCTCCCCACTTGACTTTTCCACCCACTTTGACTTTTCCCCCCACTTTGACTTCCCCCCCCACTTTCACTTTTGACTTTTCCCCACTTTGACCTCCCCACTTGACTTTTCCACCCACTTTGACTTTTCCCCACTTTTAACTTCCCCACCACTTTGACTTCCCCCACCACTTTTGACTTCCCCACCCCCACTTTTGACTTTTCCCCCACTTTTCCCCCACTTGACTTTTCCACCCACTTTAACTTTTCCCCACACTTTTGACTTTCCCCCCACTTTTGACCCCCCACTTTGACTTTTCCCCACTTTGACTTTTCCCCACTTTTAACTTCCTCCCACTTTGACTTCCCCCACTTTTGACTCCCCCCTCACTTTAACTTTGCCCCCACTTTTGACTTTGCCCCCACTTTTGACTTTGCCCCCCCACTTTGACTTTGCTACCCCACTTTGACTCCCCACACTTTTGGCTTTGCCCCACTTCAATGTGATTAAAGATCAGATTGTGTGCATGCAAGATGCACCTGTACACATGAGTGGCTGTAAGAGATTTTAGATGAAGGGGGAAAATATTTAAGGTTTTTTTTTTTTGGGGGGGAAGGAAAAATTCAATGCAAAAGGTCGATAATTAACTATGATGCCCCTATGATATGGTAAGTCACCCACGCCTGTATACAGAAGTATATCTTCTAGAATCATGAATATTTTAAAGGTGCTCTCGGCCAAAAAAGTTAAATCCATATGAGCCATTAGGCTCATAGGGCTGGTGCTTAATCCTGGTTTCCATGGCGCAAGCAAATGAGAGTACATGACTCCCCCTAGACGGGACGCCAGTCCATCGCAGGTTAACTCTCTAGCAGCACTGGTACTCAGTTTACAGCTGAGTGACTGAAGCAAGTGAAGTGCCTTGCTCAAGGACAATGCAATGCTCACGGCAGGAATCGAACCCAGTACCTTTCAAATACAAGCACGACTTCTTAACCACTGAGCCATTGCACCTCTCGGTCGAAAAGTGATGGCGTGTTTAGCGTGAGTCTCACACTAAATTGAATACCTTTACGGTACGGAATATCATAAACAACTAAATCCTGACTTGAGTCAGAAAAAATTGTATGTGTTTTCCCATTGACTTTTTGAAATTTGTTCACTTACGTGCGATGGGTGAAAATTTCTGTAAAAAGCAGACCATGTGGTGTGACTTCTATTGGTTAAAATCTACTTAAATTAGCCATAGGTATAAAATTTCTATGAAATTAAGAAAAACTAAAGCCCTCATTTTTCAGCTGAGAGCTCTTTAAAGGAGACATAAAGTCTGATAGTGATAGGCTACAATCATGATCCCATATGATAGAGGATCAAAATCTTAACCAACTACTAAAAACAGCAACTCAAAATCTTATTCCTATCTCAAGTTATTCAGGTTTGAAATCGACATATGGGGGCTGCCATTTTGTTTAATTCTGTAATGAAATATTGTGCATGATGACATAATTTCCTTAATTAGGACAATGATTAAATGTATTTCTTTATAAATGTGAGTAAAGTTTTTATTCCAAAATGATGTGACACAAAGTTTTAACAGCATGTTTTGATAATTTCATGTGTACACAAAAAAATTCCTTGACCCTTTTTTTTATGAGCTAGAAAACTTGAGGTAGATTATAAAGAAATACATATCATTCCATCATCCTGCTGGGCTAAGGACATCATAGTCTGCATGTTATGAAATCAAAATGGCAGCTCCCATGGTACTATTAAGTAGTAGTATTAAAGTTTTTAATAATTACAAAAATGTGTTACATTGCTTCGGGAGTCATAACACTTGGTCTAGTACATTTGTTATTATCAATTCTATTATATGAAATAAGGATTATGTCAGACTATGTCTCCTTTAATAAACATATTTTTATTATAACCTGCTGCTAATCAAAGCTGTGGAAATCTTGTTTCTTTTAGTAATCTTAGTTCTTGAACTGAAAAGTTATAGAATTTTTTTATATTAAATCATGTCTTTCAAGGTGACCAAAATTTGTGCAGAGGCCCTGCGGGCGCAGGCCCTGCGGGCGCAGGCCCTGCGGGCGCAGGCCCTGCGGGCGCAGGGCCCTGCGGGCGCAGGCCCTGCGGGCGCAGGCCCTGCGGGCGCAGGAGGCCCTGCGGGCGCAGGCCCTGCGGGCGCAGGGCCCTGCGGGCGCAGGCCCTGCGGGCGCAGGCCCGCGGCAGGCCCTGCGGGCGCAGGCCCTGCGGGCGCAGGCCCTGCGGGCGCAGGCCCTGCGGCAGGCCCTGCGGGCAGGCCTGCGGCGCAGGCCCTGCGGGCGCAGGCCCTGCGGCGCAGGCCCTGCGGCGCAGGCCCTGCGGCGCAGGCCCCGCGGCGCAGGCCCTGCGGGCGCAGGGCGGCGCAGGCCCTGCGGCGCAGGCCCTGCTGGGGCGCAGGCCCCGCGGGCAGGCAGGCCCTGCGGGCAGGCCCTGCGTGGCGAGGCCTCGGCGGGGCCCTGCGGGTGCCGGGCCCACTTTGTTGCTGTGCCACTGGTCATGAGAAATATTGTACTACATATTGTAATTCATGTTTATTTCCTTCAATGAAAGGAATGTAGGAATAAGTATGTCAGTATTATATAATCGTAGGAGAGAAATAAAGTAAGTCAGAGGAACTAAGTTGACTTCTGTAAATTTCCATTTTAAATTAATATGTTCTCAAATTCTTACAGTACAGTACTACCTAATTGCGTTGCTCATTTCTGTTGTTTGTCCATGTGAGTAGTCAAACGGGATTTTAAAGGGTTGATTGACTCTCCACCTCCCCTCTCAAAAAAGGGGGTCAAACATGCTAAAAGCTCCAGATTTTTAATTATTTTTTTTAGAAGGATGGGGGAGCTCTTTAATAAAGCTTAACTCCTATATAGTGATATACAGACTGCTATTTTGACAAACGTTTGGAAAATATTTTGGGCCTTAAGAAAGTGTTTTCAACTAATGACACTAAATCTAAAAGGCTCATTACACTCCTATCAACTATTGCTCCAAGATTTTAAGTTCACATTAAAGACATTTTGCCATGAATTGTTATTTTTTTATATATGGTAGAGACAAATTTTAGAAACAAAAGTGGTGAAAAAACTTATGTTAATATCTTATTCCGTTTAGAAGTTATGTAATTTTAAAGTATTTTTGAATTTGGACAAAAGTGACTGATTGGCAACATCTGTGATGTCATAGAGACAAATTCAACAAAACATCTTTTATATTTCCTTAAATATGATATGCATTTGTTTCTCATTGAAATGTGATGTACACCAAGAAAAAACAAAATGTTTTTATTGTGAATTAAATATTCCACCCTGTCTCTATAATGAACCAAAAATGCTGTTTGATAATGTAAAAAAAGTGATTAAATTGATAAATACATAACTGTGCTGAAATTGCCTTGATGACATCACCAAGCTGAAGGACATATACTGTACAAGGTGTTTTTAAAACATTTTTCTATTTTTTAAATTGTTATAACTTTAAACGGAATAAGATATTAACATAGTTTTTTTACCACTTTGTTTCTACAAATTATCTCTATCATATATGAAAATCTATGGGAAAATTCGTTTCAAGCAACAATTCTTCAGTACTTTTTCTATTATGACAGTAAGCACCTTTAATTGCTAATCTTTGTAATATTTTACCTCTAAGTACAATAGTTATTATCAGTGCCAAATTTTCATTCAGAATACCACTTTCTTTAATGATATTATCTTTTAATACTATTTGTCTTTTCTCTTTTTATGTTTAAAATAATTTTCTAGATTTGTTTAGAGATGAATGTAAGATTTTATAAATAAGAAATAAAATGTGGAAACAAAAATTAAATCATTTTACAAGTGCATTGCTCTGTTTTTACAAAAGTTAGGAATTAAACAATCCACAGGGAGTTGATAGCTCTTCAGTCCATTGAAGTTTAAGGTACAGAAGTGTTCTGTTCAACCACTGACAGGTACAGAAGTGTTCTGTTTAACCACTGACAGGTACAAAAGTGTTCTGTTCAACCACTGACAGGTACAGAAGTGTTCTGTTCAAGCACTGACAGGTACAAAAGTGTTCTGTTCAACCACTGGCAGGTACAAAAGTGTCCTGTTTAACCACTGACCGAAAAGAGCATTAGATTCTGAGTTAAATGGTCTTTGAATTTTGAAGATAGCATGTGTGGTTATAAAGTTATGAGTAAATCAAAGTTTGATAATGTTTTCATTTATTGTAAAAAATGTGATGTATGAAGAGGAAAATTCCCCAAATGCTTTTGTTTTTCTTCAAATTTCTTCCCTTAATTTCAGAGGTTGAAAATATTCAAAATGCCTTCTTCAGCTTGGAATAAGTAGGAGGTGTGGTAAAGATCAAATCCTCTTCATTAGAATTATTGTCTTCGCTTTTTCAAGAGAAATGGCAGAGGGTTAAAAACAACGGATTTACATAAGAGAATAGAGACCCATTCCTACATCACAAGAGTAACACAAAAATTTTGCATATTTGCACAAAAAATCTTCAAAAAGCTGTAAAATGGCCAAATTGAATGGATTTTGATGAAAGTTTTTGCTTTTATGTTTTTCAGAAGATTTAAAATCAATTAAGCTAATGTTTCCTCTACCTGTCCATATACCTTTAAATCTCATTGTGATTAGTGTAGAAATGATCGAAGTTAGACTAATTGTGACAGATCATTACACTTCTGGTTTGTGCATTTAATTTTGTGCATTTTATTTAAATATTTGTTGACACTGACTTGCACCCATCAGATTGCGTAGCATAGCAAGGTTTAACATCCCGAAAGCATTCAGTGCTGGACATTATATTAAGACGGCCATGGCCTTTGATAACCAGTTGTGAACCCACTGATATGGTGGCATTGTACTAAAATGAGGTCTCGTAAAATAAATGGGATTAACCACCTAAAGAAACAAGGGGAAAATTAAAATAAGGAGAAAATATTGTAAATTAGTGTTCGTTTGATGAGGCTTAATGGCACCATGACAGCAAGGGTCAAATTGTGCCTGAAAGGTTAGATCATTCCAGGGGTAGGAATAAAAGAAAACAGGGGAAATTGAGAGAAACAGGGAACTAAAAGCCAGAAAGCTGGGATTAAGAGGGAAAGTGCATTAGGGGAACAAAAAAGTAGAGAGAGGAGGGTGGGAAAGGAGGAATAAATATGGTTGTAGAGGAAAGCATGATGAAGGAAGGAGATAAATTTATCCGGATTTTTCTTGAAGAGCTTGGCTATTGAGTTGTGGGGAGCGAGGAAAGCTCTGGGAACATTGTACAGGGGGCAAGCAAGGAGGATGTGGTGGACTGTGAGGGTGCAATGGCAATTGATGCAGAGGGGTGGGGGAGCCAATAAACAGGTGGGAGTGAGTGAGGTGGGTGTGACCTATTCTAAGGCGGGTAATGTGACTGTTGTCGGCACTGGAGAGGTTGTGGATGGTGGGTTTGATCGGAATGGTGGGCTGGATGACGTGGAGTTTATCAATTTGGGAGTCCCATGAGGTTTGCCAGCAGTCACGAACAAGGAAAGCAATAAGCGGTTTTATGTCAGAAAGGGTTTTGGGAAAGGGCAAGCTTAGCGGCTGCATCAGCTGTCATTGCCAGGGATCCAAAATGGCTAGGTATCGAAAAGAAAAGAATATCCTGCAGAGGAAGAGGTGAAGGAGTTTACGGAGGTGGGATTATCCCATTTAAGATTTGAGTAAAGAAGTAAGGACGGCCTTGGACTCAGAGAAGATGGCAAAGTGGCTGAGTGGGGAGTACTCAATAAAGTTGATGGCAAGAAGATGGACTAGTCTGCTACTGAGGGTGATGTCTTGGATGACGGCAGCAGCAGCTGTCTTGTCGCCTTACTTTGAGCCATCAGTATAGATAGAGGTGAAGTTTGAAAGTTGGTCTTTGATTTGGCTGTGGAGGTTGGTGAAGAGATTAGGGTGGGTGGGTTTGGTGATGAGTGGAGAGGCCCAGGTGGATAGAAAGGAGGGGAGTCTATGGAGGAAAAGTGGGCCAGGAGAAGGGGCCAAGAGTGGCGGGGTTGATGCTGAGATGGAGGTCTGGTCTGATGTGTAAGCTGAAGGGAGGGGATAAAGTTTTAGTCCTATCAAAGAGGGTGGAGAAAATAAGGTACCTAATGAGGTTGTAAACAGGGTTCTGGGTGTTGGTGAGGGCTCTGAATGCATTGGAGAGGCTAAGCTTTTTACACCTTAGCAGAGAGGGGTGTTTGTTGGCTTCAACATGAAGGCTGGTGATGGGGGAGATCCTGTAGGCACCCAGACAAAGCCTGAGGGCTTCATTTTGGATGTGGTTGAGATACTGTAAGAGTTGTGAGGGGTGCAGTAGACAATATTGTCATAGGCGAGCTTAATACGAATGGGGAGCCTGAACATTTTGAGGAGAGCATTGGGGTTTGCATCCCAAGTGGTGTTGGAGAGGAGGCGAAGAATTTTGAGGGAGCTGTTGCATTTCTCTTTCAGATTGGTGATGTGTTGTTGTAGGAGAGCTCGGAGTCTAGGGTTAAATCCAGGAACTTGAGTGTGGTCAACTTTAGGGATGCGATTGCCATTGAGCACGAGGTTCAGGTTGGGGTGAGGTTGTTGGAATGACAGAAGTGCATGCAGACTGTCTTGTCTTTGGAGAATTTAAAACCGTTATTATTGCACCAGTCTTGCAGCCGCTTGAGGCTGAGTTGGAGCATATTTTTGACAAAAGGAAAGCTAGGGGAGGAGTAGAAGATGGTAAAGTTGTGCATGTAGAGGGCACATGTAATGTTGGGGTCAAGTTGTGAATTAGTAAAGAAGTTACATTAATGTTTAATACAATACATTGACAGTTGTTAAAAACATGCCACATCTCTCACTTCAATTCAATATCCCCTGTATGCAACACAAGGTACCTGTTTGCCTTTCTACACAGTGCTGCCTGAGAGGGAAGGCAGGGGGTAAGTTTCCCAGGCCCAGAGAACCCCCAGAAGTATCCAAGTATATAATTGGGCACCAAAATAAGCATAACCACAGATGCAAAAATATGCTAAAACCCATGCTTAACAAAGAGTATAAAATGGACTAGAAATAACTGAAATACTTTTTTTTGCTCTTCAGAATTATTTTGGCACATTTGACTCTGATTGTCGCGGTGCCATTAACCTCAACAAACCAAAAATGTATAGGGGCAAATGTTTTTTTTCCCAGTGCCTCAAATTTTTTCTTGGCAACCCTGTTTCTACACATACATTATTAGACCATTCAAGTAATCCCTTAATTTTACCTTCAGTCTAGAGTTGTGTGGCAATATACGTACAATTATACAATACTGGGCTAGTACACAGTAAGAGAAACCAAAGTTACTCAGTAACCATATACTAAATGAAAACAGCAGATTTAATTAATATATTGTTAACCTATCTTACTAATAAATAAAGAAGTTTTATCTTTCAAAGTCCAAAGGTTTTTATAATAGCATTATCTCTAGGGTAGACTAAAAATATCAAAATGCAAAATAAACACTTTGGGTGGTGAGATGTTTGATTAAAGAAGCACTAGACCGAAAAGTGAGGGCGCTACACTTTTGCAAATTTTACAGATATATCATTGACAACAGATGGAATAATTTCATGCCCCCATAGCCCACAGATGACCTGAGGGCAAAGGTCTCTTGAATATTCATATTAACCAGAAAATTACTGTACCGTCGCGGGCTAGATAAGCATTCAATATTTTTGGGGACCCCTAAAAATATGCTTACTTTTCGGTTTAGTGTTCCAACAATGATCAGACCATGGAGGTACTAAAAGAGGATACAAAGTTTGCATTTTCAAATTTATTGATATGCAAATATCTAAAGATATATATAATAATGTAGTTCATTCAGAAGCAAAGTGTTCAAAGGTCTATTTATGCAAGTCATTCATCAAATATAAAACCCATCAAATACAGCAATCAAATAAAATCTTCACATATCTTCTGCAAGTTTTGATCCATTATTGGCACTTCTCCAAATCTTTAGCAAAAGTTTTTAGCAAAGTTTTTAAATAGAATTCAGTTTGCTAAGTGTTCTGGGCAACAGCAATCAGATTTACAAAGCACGCAGTGGGCCCATTAGCGCAATTATTGTTCACCATTTTGCCGTCACTCAGTATGTGTGCGCAGAAATTTGTTCTGTACAGTAAATTGCATTGACTACATGAGTGCACACCGGTAGCTAGTTGTACTGTACCAGTACCGCGTAGGATGTTTGCCCCACTTCCTTATGCAGATTTTGTTGCTAGGCAAATTAATGCAGTGATTGGTTAAAAAAGCTGTGATTAATAATTAATTTAAAATTTCAATAATTTGAAATTTCAATTATTTGAAATTTCAAACTATTTATTGAGTGGAGTTGTACAACCTGACTGTATGGAGAAAACTCAGAAATACATTTATTTTTGGTCGTTTCTTTAACATTATTGCAAGGTATTACAAAATTAACACAGAAATCAAACCTTTGCTCCATTTTACCTTCATAAAAATTATACAAATTAACATCCTTAGCCTGAAAATTTGACAAACAGCCAATCTTCATGTTACATGCAATTCCGACATGATTGAAGCAGCAGGGTCAATTTGCCACTGTTCCGCTATTCCAAGAACAGTGCTTTTTATGCAGGAACAAAGAATTTTAAACATCACTGTTCCAGTGGAACAAAGTTCTTTTAGAAGAATGTGGCATCATTGATCAATAACTTGATTTCTACTCAAAAATCATGCATGTTGTCAAACAAGATTAACTTTAAAATATTTTTTTAGTAAGAAAAAGCTTTTCCCCAAAGCCTGCAATTGTCAGCTCAAGTTATCATGAATACACATATGCAGGGCTGAGTGTATGTGTATGACTGTATGCAACTAGATGCTACATCATGTAAATACTAAAACTGACTTGATGTTACATATTTCCAAATTCCATAGGTTATTAACAATTAGTTTATTTAACGTAGTTGCAAATTAAGTCTATTTTGAAGAAAGAAATTTGTCCCGTTATCGGCAAAAAAATGGAACAGTGAAATCTGATCTGGGACATTATTATTTGAGAAAATACTATTCCATGGAAAAGTAGCAAAATATTTACATGAAGCAATATCTTTCCTTAGGAGAAATGGTCTGTCAATCATTCACAGTTGAAGCACAAACACCTAAGGCATAGGAGAAATGGTCCATCAATCATTCACACTTAAAACACAAATCACCTCAGGCATATGATACACAGCTATTTTTTATCACCAGTTTGAAAACAAATTGCTCCCACTAAGACACCTCACACGGATGAGTGATTTCAATCACAGAAGTGCCTTGTGTAAAATTGTAAAAATGTTGCTGTAGATGTTGTTAATGAAAAATAGGTTTAATATTATTTTCAATTTCTGATTTTTTAATATTCTTAATTATTAAGAAAGAGTGGTTGCAACATCACTCTTGTACAGCAGACTTTCTACAACAGACATTTTCATACAATTTTTCGAAAACTCCAATATTGATTACCTCCTGCACACATCAAGATGTAGTTTCTTCACAGCTCTTGATCATATTTTTGTCCTCTACCAGGTATAGACATATCTAACCACTGAAGTAATCCATAAGATATGCAGAACTAAACATACAGAAAGGATATTTTCTAACATCACTTCAAATCAAAAGCTAGCCTCCTAAAACAACCACCACATCTCCAAAACTATACATGGAGAGATGTCTTACACGTGGAGATGTATAAATAAATACGTGGAGAAGATCTAACTGCATCTCAGAGATATTGCTCAACTTGATGCAGATGAGCGGAGAAAACCTCACACATCACTGCATCTAAGGAAGGTAGCATCACACCGATACACATCTTCTTGGGCCTAAGTTGGCTGCTCGGGTCTCCACTGTCTCAATAAATCTGTGATGATATCAAAGTTCCTTTCCATGTCATCGGGTGTGTTGCTGGCAAGTTCATGTACGATGCTTGGCAGATATGAGTCCATCGCTTCTTCCAAGATGGTCTGGAAGATTTCACACTGGATATTATCCTGAAGCTTTTTGGCCGAGTAGCCTCTGATGTTAGAGAGAAATAAGTTACATTGCGTTCGTTTTTTTGTACAATTATCAATCAATCAAGAACTATGGATAAAAATGATACATGAAGGTAAGAAACTATAGGAATAGAAGGCTCAACAAAAAATTAAAAGTCTATGGAAAGCTGTAGTCTTTAAATTGAAATAAAACACCTTTAGTTTCAAATTGTGGTTTCAAGAAACCAAACTTCTCATGTATTACAAGACTGACAAATCAAGTGTTCCAAATTTCTTTTCTTAAAGAGGACATGACATCTTTGAACAAAATGCTCTCTTTGATACACTTAGGTACAGTGGCGTAGCCAAAGAGTGGGCAGAGAGGGCGATCGCCTCACTAATATTCCTCAATATTCCATTTTTATTGGTTCAAAATTAGCACCGTTCATTGGCAGGGGCCATATTTTATATCCTGTTGGTTTATTTCTGTTACTCTACCCACCAATATGGAAATCCTGGCTACGCCACTGGTGTGGTATATAATTTCATAAGATTAACAATTTCGGATGAAAAAATATCTAAAAAGTAAAAAAATCGTTGTGTAAAATTTCCCACATTGAAATTATTTTGCAAAAAATAGCCTGTAAGATCAGGTGACCGAATAACGAAACCTGAGGTACAGGTAGACTTGTCATATGACCCATGCTATTTACATGGTCAGTCAGTGACATGTCCAATGATTTTTAAGCCAAAAAATCGCATGAAATATAAGATAGAATGTAAAGACTTTGAGGAATCTGAGGATGTGACGTCTGATTTTATCCTGTTCAAGTCTACACAAATGATACGGAACTTTAAACTTAAATATCTTTTTAATAAAATCAAAATTTTCGAAGATTTAATTTTGTTTCTTTTGAAGTCCTCTTTGATATACGGTGGACTTGCTTGACCACTGAACTAATACTTCATTTTCAGTTTACATGTCTGAATAAGTGTATGGGAAAGACCCCAAAATTCTTTTTCTTTCTTGAAGGATTAGTTAAGGGGTCAAGCAAGTCTATCTTATATAAAAGAGGACTTCAAAAGAAACAAAGTAGTGGAGAAAGCATTAACAAATCTTATTCTGTTAAGGAGATATCTAAGTTTAAAGTTTGTATCATTTGTGTAGAAACAACTGAAATCAGACTAGTTGTGATGTTATAGCCTCAGATTCTTCAATCTTTATGTATTCTATCATATTTAGTCTTGTGAATTTGTGGCTTTAAAACTATGGGATATGTTAAAAAAGTAGTTGAACTAATGTAGGAAGGGTATTTATAATATATCACTTAAAGAAAATTTAAGAAAAATAATTTAAATAGTGAAACCAGAACCAAAAGGTTTTGTGGTTACGATGCTTCTTTTTCATAAGCTGATTGATTTGCAAAATTTGTACTTAATGTCATGTCATTGTATATTAAGAAATATTTGTTAAAGGATATTTATTCATAAACCACACCCACTATGCAGATCAATTAAAATGTTGACAACATTAGCAAATTGCGCGATAATCAACAACATTATCATAGCAAGTATGATGCAAAAACAGTTGCTCATTTATCCTATTCAAGAATTTGTCAGTAAGCCCCGCCTACTCGTTTATATTCACTAACACAACATTAGAACATATGTACATTGTACAGACCATCACCCATCTGTGTACCTTATATAGCATAAATCTGATGTATTGTTCATGGGGTACAGTATGGTGTTTACATCATTTAGTACTTTCACATTAAGCCATGCCCACCATGCATACCAATGACATCTGCTGATAACATAAGCATGTACACAATAACCAACAAAATTATCATGCCCAATGATGCAAAACGGACATACAATTGCTCATGTATCACATTTTCCAAATGTCTACTTGAACTCCCTCCCACTTATTAACAGGCATGAATCATGATATCACCACCAAAACAAATAGGGCACATCCTCAGACCATGGGCTATCTGTGTACCAAATATGACATAAATCGAATTTACCATTCTTGAGATACCATGTTTACAAGCTCTTTTCAGCAAAATCATATTCAGCCCTGCCCACTATGCATATTAATGAAATTCTAATCGTTTTACATCATGAACATGTACATACTAGCTAACATCATAATTACACCAGATATGAAACAAAACAGACATGCGGTTGTTAAAAGATGAATATTTCAAGATATTTATATTAAGCCCCGCCTACTCATTAATATGCAGGAAATCACCATCAAAAATTGTATGGCACATCTACAGACCATCGCTATTTGTGTACCACATATGCCATGAATCTAGTGTATCGTTCTTGAGATATTGTGTTTACGAGCTGGCTGTTACAAACATACACACACCTAGACATGTAGGGAGTCCCAACCGGGGACATGTGTTTTTAATCATTCAATTGTGGACATAGTCTCTGGATGTTATATTTAGCCTAATGAGATGTTAATTGATGCATTGAGTACAATCTCACAAGCCATAAACACTCATCATTTTCTATTTAATGGCCTCAAACAAACTACTAGCTGGGGACACATAGGTGTATGTCCTCCAACCAGGTCCACCATATATAAGATACCAATCGGGGACACAGGTGATGTGTTAGAGTTCATTCGCCCAACTAGGGACAGTATGGAATATGAATCACATAACCCGGGACATAGATGCTAGAATATCTTACTCTGAGAATATACCCAAGACACATATTTTGAAACAGCCTGCACAGAACCACCTAAATGTGGACAGCACTCAAAATGCCTAATATTTCAGTTGGCATATTGTTTCATCCTGGCGAGCCCAATCTGCAGAAACACCAACCGGGGACATCCCCGATTGGTAGATCATCCCCAATTAGAAGGTGTGTCATTATACAAAAGTCCCCGTGTGGGACCTCCTACATACACATACATACATACACAAATATATGCACACACACACATGTGCATACACACACAAGCCATCATGACCGCATAGGTTCCTGATGCTATCACATCAAAACCAGAAATTACATAAACTTTCTCTAAAATACATGAAGACTTGTTAAGAATGTGAGGATGAAGATGCTAACTTTTTTTAGTAGACTTACTACACCAGTCATTTCTACACAGATAAGACATGAGCTTTAAACTTGAAAATCACCTCAACAGAATAAGATTTTTGAACGCTTTCTTCACCTTTTTGTTTCTTTTGAAGTCATCTTTGATGTAAGATGGACATGCTTGACCACTGAACTAATCCTTTAATCCAATCTCCTACAGTCACAGGTCAAACATATGAAGATTCCTCCGCAAATGAGAGAGATGTTTTATAAAGGTAGTTACAGAAAAGACATTTGTGTTTCTACTTATAACTTATAATGGTCACAGTTCTTACCTCAGTTCTAGCCTGCTATATAGAACAGAGTTATCTGTGCGGAGAACAAAAACCATGTCAAACCACCTTTCTGGGAAGAATTCGCACCCATGGTAGTCCACGATACACCCCCCTGCAGATATTGTGTCTTCCAACTCATCAACAACCTATATGTAATAAAAATGAGGAATAAGTGAAAAATAAGAAGAATTACAAGGAGAGCACAGCGTTACTTTATGCTGTGACATGAACATAGCTATTAAATCAAAATCATTCTCTTGAGAGGGGTACTGTGGGGTTTGACCAACAACTTGAAAGCAACTAGCCCTTTGGTCAACTAGCACATTGGTCAACAAGCCCATTGGTCAACTAGCCCATTGGTCAAAGAGCCCATTGGTCAACTGACCCATTGGTCAACTAGCCCATTGGTCAACTGGCCCATTGGTAACTAGTCCATTGGTCAAGTAGCCCATTGGTCAACTAGCCCATCGGTCAACTAGCCCATTGGTCAACTAGCCCATTGGTCAACTAGCCCATTGGTCAACTAGCCCATTGATCAACTAGCCCATTGGTCAACTAGCCCATTGGTCCTCAACCATTAAAGATCTATGGACAGGTACCAACTACTTGAGCTCAATTGGAAGAACATATGCTCTAAACCACGAGAATCGCAAAAAGTTTAATCAAAATCGGTTAAAAATTGACCATTTTACAGCATTTTGAATTTCCAGGCCTTATCATACTAGAACAGTAAATACCGTCATGGTTTGCATGCCCATGCAAATTAACACCCATATCATATAACCCGGCCAATTATAAAAATGGCATTTCACACTCAGTCCCACATGGCATCCCACCCCATGTCCCACATGACATTCCACCATATCTCCCACATGGCATCCCACCCCATGTCCCACATGACATCCCATCCTATCCTTTGTCCCACGTGGCATTCCACCATGTCCCACAGGGCATCCCATCCTATGACCCACATGGTATTCCACCCTATGTCCTACATCCTATGCCCCAAATGACATCCCACCTCATGTCCCACATAACATCCCATGCCTTGTCCCACATGACATTCCACCATATCTCCCACATGGCATTCCATCATACAGTGTCTCACATGGCATTCCACCATTTGTCCCACATGGCATTCCACCATATGTCCCACATGGCATCCCACCCTATAACCCACATAGATCCCATGCTACATGTCCCACATTAATCCAACCGTATGTACCACATGACATCCCTCCCTATGTCCCACATGGCATCCCTGCCTGTGTCCCGCATCAGTGGCTTCCCACTTGATGTCCCACATGGCATCCCACCTTATGCTCCACATGGTATCCCTCCCAATGTCCCAATGACATCCTACTTATGTCCCACATGGCATCACATCCCATGTCCCCAAGGCCTCCTACCCTATGTCCCACATAGCCTCCTACCCTATGTCACACATGGCATCCTACCCTATGTCACTCATGGAATTCCAATCCATATCACACTCTGCATTATTCGTGGCATCCCACATTTTCCCACAAGACATTCTACCCTGTTCCACATGGCATCCCACCCCATGTCCCACATGACATCCCATAGGCTCCATAAAAAGTCTCATCCTAGCTATCAGTCCCTGATTGAGCACACTATGTATGAAGTTGTCAGTTCAAATAATAACATACTGTATGCAAATGACTTGTTGAAATGGGGTGGGACCCCATGTCCCACATGATAATCCATCCCATGGCATTCCACCCTATGTCCTGCATGGCATTCCACCATATATCCTACATGGCATTCCACCCTGTTCCACATGGCATCCCACCCCATGTCTCACATGGCATCCCACCCCATGTCCCACATGACATCCCATAGGCTCCATAAAAAGTCTCATCCTAGCTATCACAGTCCCTGATTGAGCATACTATGTATGAAATTGTCAGTTCATATAATAACATATGCAAATGACTTATTGAAATGGGGTGGGACCCCATGTCCCACATGATAATCCATCCCATGGCATTCCACCCTATGTCCTGCATGGCATTCCACCATATATCCTACATGGCATTCCACCCTGTTCCACATGGCATCCCACCCCATGTCCCACATGGCATCCCACCCCATGTCCCACATGGCATCCCACCCCATGTCCCACATGGCATCCCACCCCATGTCCCACATGGCATCCCACCCCATGTCCCACATGGCATCCCACCCCATGTCCCACATGGCATCCCACCCCATGTCCCACATGGCATCCCACCCCATGTCCCACATGGCATCCCACCCCATGTCCCACAGGCTCCATAAGAAGTCTCATCCTAGCTATCACAGTCCCTGATTGAGCATACTATGTACGAAAGTGTCAGTTCATATAATAACTTATATATAAATGAGTTGTTGAATAAGAAAAAAAAGGCAGTCAAATAATTATGCCTGATACAGCCCTTGGTGTATACCACATGTTATATATTATATCATATGTCCTGCATGGCCCCCATCCATGTCCCACATGGTATCCCTACCTATGTCCATATGCAATCACATCCTGTCACACTCCCTGACTAAGCATACTAAATAAAAAAAGTCTGGTCAGTTCATATACTGTAGCAACTTTATGCAAATGACCACAATAATAAAGGTGGAGTTTATTAATCATGCCTGATACAACTGTTGGTGCCCAAATATTTTGAAGAATTATAAGGATTTTAAATCTCAAGTGCTACAAAAGAAACGCTTAAGGATCTCTAAAGAATATTGAAAAATTATATCATTTTACAGTTATCTTCTAAGAAAATATTAAATGTTTCATAGACTTTTGAAGGAAACTAGTCTTCAATCCTGTCTTAAGTGTCTCTGAAAAACTTTTTCCATAAGGATATCTGAAGAAACTTTTTCTGAGGAACTCTCTAAAAACTTATAACATTTCCGAGGAAATCTCAGGAAAAAACTGTGGACGGCCGGACAGACAGCCGGACGGACATAATCGCCATTACACAGGTTCGCATTATGCTTCGCATGCGAACCAATAAATTAAACAAACTCACTTCACATGCAAATTTTAGTATGTAAGTGTGATGCAAACTTGACTACAAAGCTGCTCACTCGCCAGGCAAACCCTACAAAAGTTGTGTCAAACTGAGAAGATTTTTTGTTCTTCTTTCATTTGACACATGGTATCCATCCTTCCACTTGACAAATAATCTGATATACTATACAGTACATGTTGTTCTTGGTAACTTTTTTCTTTCGGTGCTTGTTACTGGTTTTGATTGTTAAAATCTGAGAATTGCTTAGACTGTCATATCTACAGTACACGTATTCCTATAGAGATTGGTCACTGTTTGCCACATGTGTAAATACTGGCCAGTTAGTCTCACCCTGTAAAATGCCTAAATTAACAACACCACCAAAAAACCAATACAGAAAAACTCATACACCCAAAGCTAGTAAAGACTTTATTGATGTTGATTTCAAAATTATGAACAGAATCTGAGCTAACCACCCACTCTGATACCATTATACTCATTAACATCCCTTTGAGAAAAGTTTCAACGCTGAACATCAATCCATGATAACTCATTGGTCAACTTCAAACTGTGACAGTGTATGATATGAGAATTAGCTGAAACATGTAGGAAAATACAGGAAGTCAAATCTTCATTATTAGATAGGGATTTAGAAACCTGAATCATATCGCCACATACTCATCTCAACTTCAGCATGGTCAAACAAACCAAGAATTTGCAACTGATATTCATAAAAAAGATTCCTTACTTTATGAACAAGTTTGGTGCCTCTTCACTAAAATTTACTCTAAAATGAACTTATCCAATCCTTTTCATAAAAGGCGCTCCAAGCCTGTATAGCATACAGTACCTAAGGTGAGGCCTAACTGACTGCTTTATAAAAGGAATATTCCCATGAAGTGTAATTTTAATTTATACAGTAGAGTACTTCTCTCCCAAGAAAACACAGATTTCTTCTAATCAAACCAAGAATCCTATTTGGCCTTGTACTGTAGCTGTTAAAGCACACTGTTTAGAAGGCTGCATATTGCTAGTAAATACAACACCAAGATCCTTTTCTTCACCAACACCCCAAATTTGTACCATTCATGCAAAAATAAAACCAAAATTATTTAAGCAAAAATAAATTTCTTTACAATTCATCAACAATAAATTAAGCACTTCTTTCTCAATAACTAAGGTTATATACAGATGTCCACAGCTGTTTGATAAACCAGTTGTGAAGCACTAATGAATGAAGACCCACTGGAGATTGAATTCGGGACCATTAACATGCCAAAGGATTGAACCCAGGACCTCTAGCATGCCAAGGGATTAAATCTAGGACCTCTAACATGCCAAGGGATTGAACCCGGGACCTCTAGCATGCCAAGGGATTGAGCCCGGGACCTCTAACATGCCAAGGGATTAAACCCGGGACTTCTAGCATGCCAAGTTATTGAACCCGGGACCTCTAGCATGCCAAGGGATTGAACCCGGGACCTCTAACATGCCAAGGGATTAAATCCAGGACCTCTAGCATGCCAAGGGATTAAACCCGGGACCTCTAACATGCCAAGGGATTGAACCCGGGACCTCTAGCATGCCAAGGGATTGAACCCGGGACCTCTAGCATGCCAAGGGATTAAACCCTGATCCTCTAACATGCCAAGGGATTAAACCCGGGACCTCTAGCATGCCAAGTTATTGAACCTGGGACCTCTAACGTGCCAAGGGATTGAACCCGGGACCTCTAACATGCCAAGGGATTAAATCCAGGACCTCTAGCATGCCAAGGGATTGAACCCGGGACCTCTAACATGCCAAGAGATTGAACCCGGGACCTCTAGCATGACAAGGGATTAAATCCAGGACCTCTAGCATGCCAAGGGATTGAACCCGGGACCTCTAACATGCCAAGGGATTAAATCCAGGACCTCTAGCATGCCAAGGGATTAAACCCGGGACCTCTAACATGCCAAGGGATTGAACCCAGGACCTCTAGCACGCCAAGGGATTGAACCTGGGACCTCTAACATGCCAAGGGATTAAATCCAGGACCTCTAGCATGCCAAGGGATTAAACCCGGGACCTCTGACATGCCAAGGGATTGAACCCAGGACCTCTAGCACGCCAAGGGATTGAACCTGGGACCTCTAACATGCCAAGGGATTGAACCCGGGACCTCTAGCATGCCAAGGGATTGAACCCGGGACCTCTAACATGCCAAGGGATTAAATCCAGGACCTCTAGCATGCCAAGGGATTAAACCCGGGACCTCTAACATGCCAAGGGATTGAACCCGGGACCTCTAGCATGCCAAGGGATTGAACCTGGGACCTCTAGCATGCCAAGGGATTAAACCCTGGACCTCTAACATGCCAAGGGATTAAACCCGGGACCTCTAGCATGCCAAGTTATTGAACCTGGGACCTCTAACGTGCCAAGGGATTGAACCCGGGACCTCTAACATGCCAAGGGATTAAATCCAGGACCTCTAGCATGCCAAGGGATTGAACCCGGGACCTCTAACATGCCAAGGGATTGAACCCGGGACCTCTAGCATGACAAGGGATTAAATCCAGGACCTCTAGCATGCCAAGGGATTGAACCCGGGACCTCTAACATGCCAAGGGATTGAATCCAGGACCTCTAGCATGCCAAGGGATTAAACCCAGGACCTCTAACATGCCAAGGGATTGAACCCAGGACCTCTTGCACGCCAAGGGATTGAACCTGGGACCTCTAACATGCCAAGGGATTGAACCCGGGACCTCTAACATGCCAAGGGATTGAACCCTGCACATCTAGCATGCCAAGGGATTGAACCTGAGACCTCTAACATGTCAAAGGATTGAACCCCGAACCGCTAACATGTCAAGGGATTGAACCTCGGACTTCCAGCTGCCAAGGGATTGAACCTGGGACCTACTGTAGCATGTCAAGCTGATGATATGACTGCTAGACCATGGAGGTCTTTGAGCTTCTAAGTGTAATCAGCAAATTTATAAATCCTGTAGTTAAGTTAAACTACTGTATTTGATGTATTAAGCATCCATACTCTAGTAAGCTCCCACCCAACATTTTTTTGACGGATAACATCATTTAATTGATTAATTTGAAAACTTAAAATACTCAAATTTCATTACCTTCTTTGCGCATTTTGCATCTGATGCTCACAATGTTTTTGTGGTGGTTATTGCGGGGCTAGTTATACAACCAGTTCACATATCTGTACAATGTATTTCGAATAGCACACTGTATGCAGCCCCCAAGCATGGGCGCTTATTAGGAATAAACTTCAGGCCAAAAAAGTGGTGAAATTCTATTTTCATAAGCGCCGTGGGTGCTTATTATGTCAATACCGTATATCACTGATGAAGTTTAAGAAAAGAATAGGACCAAATACAGAACCCTAAGGAACACCACTTGTAACTTCTTTCACAACGATACTTCACCATTAACAACAACTTTCAAGTAACCAAGACCAACCAAGCTCAGTAGTTGTTGTTGTTTGTTGATGTTTACCGGCACCGCGACAGTCAAATTCAAATGTGCCAAGGGTTTTAAAAATCTAAGGACAGTATGAATAATAAAGGAGTGAATAGAGGTAAGAAAAGAGGAGGAAGTACAGGATAGTAGGATAAAAAAGGGGAAAGTGTGGGTAAGGATTAGATCAGGTGGAATAAGTATTACGGAGGAAGGTGATGATGTTGGAGCAGGGATTGTTCTTGAAAAGATCAGAAATGGAAGTGGAGGAGGACAGGAGAGATCTGGAGTTCAGGTATAAGGGACAGCTTAAGAGGATATGCTTGATCGAGATAATAGTGTTGAGAGCAGCGGTTGCATTATAATTTTTTGCCTGGTGTATTTGGTTATGACAAGTCCTTGAATTTCGGCGTATTTTGTAAATTTGCCATCTTATGTACAGTGCACTGCGTAATGTACAGGGCATTGCATAATGTAGAGGGTACTGCGCGCTAGCGAAGCATGCAAGTAATTGTTAACACACACTTGTGCAGGCCTGCCTCGCTAAAGTGAATGAAAATTGTGCTTAAATTACCAAAAAAATTAAAAATTTGAACTATTATTATCATAAAAATATTAAGAAAAAGTGTATACCCAATCCTTGTGTAATGTTGATTGTTGAATCATGAAATTTGGGTTAACATTCCTAATATAAACTAGAAAATACTTTTGCTTATCGTATCCAAACTTTCATGAGGTTTTAGACAATAATAAACTATTGAGATCTCCAACACACCTACAGTACTTCTTTACAGTATAGTAATTTGACTTGCAGATTTTGATCACTTCACAGATACACGATAAACACAATAAAGGAGGAAAGTAGAATCTAGCTAATAATATCGTTGACATTTGACAGCCTGCATTCAAAACAACATCAAAACTTTCACGTACACTGTACAGTGTATGTACTGTACATCATGCATAGGGCCTATGTACTAGCCTATATGTGTTTATGTACAGCACTATGGGCATGTTAATTCATTCAGCACTTAGTCTCGTAGTTGTGTCATTTTTCTTTTATTTATGAGTAATTTAAAATCATTTTTGTGTGAAATAAAACTTTCAATCGCATCAGAGAGGTAAGATGTTCATGATTTTCATTTATGTTAATGAAAAACTCAAGCGTAAAATTGCACATGATATATCTAAATCTTATGACTCAGGTACAACCTGTGTCGTAAGAAATTTCAGCCATGGCGTAATATACGACAAATTTGTCGTTAACGTGATCTCTGGTTACAAGTAGGGCAGAAAGGTGTAGGAGAGCCAGACAGGAGGTAGGAGTGGGTGAGAAAGGGGTGACCGAGGCAGATGACAACAATGTCCTCCCTATGATTGCAACTGTGCATAGGAGGGTTGGTCCCGACCTTGGGATTTATGGTGTGAAGTTTGTTACTGGTCTCAAAATTCTTGCCAGGTCTTCCTGAGGTACCTGGAAATGGTCAAGTGGAAGTCGGAGTGCGAAATAAGGATAGGTGAAATGTGGTTTGACAGAGCATTTGTTGGCGACTCTGTCGGCCCTCTCATTGGGATGTCGACCTGGCTGGTATACAGAAAAAGATGATTTTTTCCTGAGGAAGAGAGAGCGTGAAGCTTGTTTAGGATTTGTAAGATTAATGGATTAGACCAGAGTATGTTGAAAATGCCAATAAGAACTGATTTAAAAAAAGAGAAGATAAAGAAGTGGGGACAGAAGGAGAGTTCTGCAAAGTTTACAGATAGGAGGATAGCTTTTGCTTCAGCAAAGTAGATGAAGGCTCCATCAGGTAACCTTGAAGAAAGGGTGAGGCCGGGACTGATGGTGGCAGCTGCTGCTGAGGAGCCTTACCGTGTGGAGCTGTCGGTAAAGAGGAAGGAGTAGTCGTGGAAGTGTCTACTGAGTTGGCAGTATTTGGAGCACAAGAAGGCTGGGTTGTGAAAAGCTCTCATTTAGGAGAAAAGGCCAAGGAAAACTTGGAGAGGAGGGATAACCCAGGTGGGAGTGGGAGGGATAGTGTGCCTGGCTATCAAGAAAATGTTGATGTTGGCTTTGGGGAAATGAGAATGCATCCGTATACGGAAAGGTGGGGGGGATGCATTTGTTGAGAGTGAAGAGGTTTGTAAAGAAAGGAGAGCGGGTGGAATGGAAACATGGATTCCGTAAGTCAGTGAGGATGCGAGAGACCGGCTCTGGTACATCTGAGATCAAGAGAGAGTTCATTGGCCTCTACGTGAAGACTGGTGACAGGGGGAAGGGTGGGAGGGAGGAGGGGGGGTGGTGGGCGGCGGCAAGGCAGAGCCTTAGGGCAGTATTTTCCATGACCTCAATGTGCCTCAAGTAAAATTTGCGGGTAGAACCATAGATGAAGTTGCTGTAGTCCAACCTAGATCTGAGAAGGGAGCGATATACTGTAAGATCAGCAAGGTGAGATGATTGGCTCCCCAGTCGGTGCTGGAGAGGACCTTGAGGAGATTTGAGGGTTTTGTAACAATTGGTTTTGAGGATGTTGATGTGGGGGAGATAAGAGAGCTTGGAATCGAGAGTGATTCCAAGGAAACGAGAACTGTCCTTACTGGG
The DNA here is from genome assembly GCA_020152595.1 of Chiridota heheva. Taxonomy (NCBI): domain Eukaryota; kingdom Metazoa; phylum Echinodermata; class Holothuroidea; order Apodida; family Chiridotidae; genus Chiridota; species Chiridota heheva. The sequence continues at coordinate 262,125 of JAIGNY010000224.1, forward strand.
AATGATGGAATTTTAGAGACAGAGATTGCGACGAAGGAAGAAAGGGTTGCTGTTGTTGAAATAAATGAGAAGAGTTTTGTCTATGGAGAATTTGAAGCAGTTGGTGTCACTCCAGTGAGCTAAGTTGTCCAAGCATTTTTCAAGATTATTTTGGAGAGTTTGGAAGCATGGAGAAGACAAGAAGATGGCAAAATCGTCGACACAGAGTGAGAGCACTTGATGTTGGGGGAGGGAGCTTTTGTGATGCTGTTGATTTGAGGATAAAAAGAGATGGGGAGAGAATGCTGCCTTGGGAGGACATCTAGGTGTTGGGTACGTACCTTGAGAGTAGGTGTTACTGATGCGCACCCTGAAATGGCGAGAATGGAGACACTTCTGGATGAATGTTGGAAGGAGACCTTTGAGACCAAAGGAGTGAAAGTTCCTGAGGATACCATACCACCAGGTGGTGTCAAAGGCATTTTCAAGGTGAAAGAAGATGAAGATAGTGTGGTGATTTCTGACGAAGGCTTCACGGACATAGTTGTCAAGTTTGAGGACATGGTACAGGCAATTCCGGTTTCTCCTGAAACCGTTTTGAGATGAGGAAAGGATGGAGTTCTTCTCAAAGTACCAGCAAAGTCTATAATCGACCATACATTCCATTATCTTGCAGAGGCAGGATGTGAGAGTGATGGGGTGATAGTTAGTGGGAATGGATGTCTTTGTTCGGCTTGTGGATGGGGATAATGATGGCCTCTCTCCAAATGTTGGGAAAATTTGGGAGGACCACAGATGGTTGTAAATCTTGAGTAAGATGTCAAGAGAAGTCCTGGAAAGTTTTTTGAGGAGATTATAGTAGAAACCATCAGGGCCTTGGGAAGAGGATCGGGATGTTTTTAGGGCAGAGGAGAGCTCAAAGATGAATAAAAGGTTATAGTTTTCCTAATTGCTAGACTGGAAGTTAAGAGTATTTCTCAGCCTCAATTTTCAGGTTGCGAAAGGAATGGGAAAGACTCTCATTGGAGGAGGTTTGGGCGAAAGTGGAGGCTAAGCAGTCGGAGATGTGATTGAGGTCAGTGATAATTGTGTTGTTATGGATTAAGTGAGAGAAATTGCTTGAGGCGCTTTTCCCTTTGAATTTTCGAATCATATTCCAGATTTTGGAGGAGGCGGTCTGGGGATTCAAGGAGGAGACGTAGGTTTCCCAGAAGATCATTTTGCTGAGTTTGATGGTCTTCCTGCGGAAGTTATCCAGGTACAGTAACCATCACTGTTGTGTGCCAAGCTATACAACAACATCAAAAAACAAATCAAATGAAGACACAAAATTTACTTTGTCTTCATCAAGCACTGGGCAGTCATATTCTTGATCCCAGTCTTCAAAGAGTTCCTTCTCTTTTGCAACTTCACCAACATTGATGTAATTCATTGACAGTCGTTCAGCTAGCTCCTGACCTAAAGTCGTTTTACCAGTGCCAGGGGTACCTGGTAAAGAAACAAAAAAGAGATCAATTTAATTATTATGGCAAAAGCAACACATGTGTGTACAAAAAAAAAAAAAAAAATGACACAAACAATGTTTATGTTAGAATTAGAATAAATATGAGCAGTCTTTCAATATCCCATAATATAAGAAAACTGAGCATAAATAAAATACATAAGAGATGAAAGCTGATGAATACCAATCAGACATGTAGCCAGACCTGATGAATAGGGAAGAAAACTTGACCATAAATCAAATACAAAAGAGAGGAAAGCTGATGAATACCAATCAGACATGTAGACAGACCTGGTGGATAGGGAAGAAAACTTGAGCATAAATCACATACAAAAGAGAGGAAAGCTGATGAATACCGATCAGACATGTAGCCAGACCTGGTGAATAGGGAAAAAAATTGAGCATAAATCAAAATGAAAAGAGGAAAGCTGATGAATACTGATCAGACATGTAGTCAGACCTGATGAATGGGTGAAGGGATGAAGAGGGGAGCACACTTAGATGACAGCTCTGATAAAATATTACTCATTTTGGAAGTAACAATGGTACTGTAAACCACACAATTTTTGCATTTAATTAAGGGTTACTTGCTTTGGATTAAATATACTTATGCACACAACCTGGAACTTTCACAAAGGTACATATATATTATGGTTGTTATGTTAGTTTTTCATATTGATTATCTAATGTATGTACCTCAGGCTCCAAAATATCACTTAATACCTAGCCATTTCCTCCCAATTTGACATCAGGCTTGACTTCTTATTGGACCTTGAGACTTTCCAAAGCCATGCATACATTCCAGGATAGAAACGTAGCCATTTGATTTAGGACTCCTCTTATATTTGGCATCAAGTCTTCACCCAAGAACATTACCTTCCCAAGGCTATTACAATGCCACCTTCTTGAAACAGCTATTACAATCACACTCTCTTGCAACAGCCAATACAATTTTTGAGGTGACGAAACCTCCGGGTATAAATTACGTAGCAATAAAATTCATGCGTGGCAACCAGCTGCAAAGAGAAAAACAAACCTACACTTGTGTACATCTTCAGTTAAATGAAGCATTACAATAAATCTGCGAAAATGTAGATTTTAGCTTATTTTGACGTAAACCATCGCAAACGATACAAGCCATCGCGAGCGATACAAGCCAAACGATACAAGCCATCGCAAACGATACAAGCCATCGCAAACGATACAAGCCATCGCAAACAATACAAGCCATCGCAAACCATACAAGCCATCGCAAACGATACAAGCCATCGCAAAAGATACAAGCCATCGCAAACGATACAAGCCATCGCAAACCATACAAGCCATCGCAAACGATACAAGCCATCGCAAACGATACAAGCCATCGCAAACGATACAAGCCATCGCAAACCATACAAGCCATCGCAAACGATACAAGCCATCGCAAACGCTACAAGCCATCGCGAACGCTACAAGCCATCGTGAACGATACAAGCCATCGAAGCGATACAAGCCATCGCGAACGATACAAGCCGCCATGAACGATACAAGCCATCGCAAACGATACAAGCCATCGCAAACGATACAAGCCATCGCAAACGATACAAGCCATAGCAAACGATACAAACCATCGCAAACGATACAAACCATCGCAAACGATACAAGCCATCGCAAACAATACAATTCCCCTCGCCACTAATAACATGCTTTCCACCCTCTGTCACACCTACTGTACCATCCCACCCTTTGTCCCACATGCCGTCCCTCTCTACAGGTAATCACACATGAAATCCTGATGCCCTTCCACCACATGAACCATAAGACATTACACTTGCAATCAAGATGACATCCAACCATATGCCTTGCCACTGTCCCATATACCATGGCATCATGCCGCCCTTTCCCACATGCCATCCCTCCCTGTACATCCCTACCTGTACCATGTGTCATCCCACCCTATCCCATATGCTTTCCCACTTGAAATCAGATGACATGCCATCCTGTCCCACATGCATGACTATGCCACACTATCCCACATGTCATCCCACCCTGCCCACATGGATGCCATCCCACCTTGTCTCACATGCCATCCCAGCCTGTCATAAATGCCCTGACATCACATTGTTTCACATGACCATGCCACCCTATTCCACATGACATCCCATCTTGTCCTAAATGCCATGACATCCAGTCACACATTCCATGGCACTGTCTCACATGCCACCCTGTCCCACATTTTATTACATCCAGTCTCCCATGCCATCCCACCTTCATCCTAATTCCTACATTTACCAATCCTTGTCATCTTCAACTCAACATTATTTTCTTTACCTCCCATCCCCTCACTTAGCTATAAATCCAACATGCCCCATTCACCTACCATCCCCCAGTCACCTACCATCCTCCATTCACTTACTACCCAACCCACCTGTTGCCATCCACTCATTTACCAAATACACTATTAACCAACTCGTAATTCCAACCTTCACTATAACCTTCACTCACTCTATTGCACCCCAACTCCCCATTAACTTAAATATGACACTGAATAAAAAATATGCTCACCTTTTCCCCACCCCCTCCTTATAAACCATAAACTAGATAGGGCTGATCTATCTACCAAATCTTTAATTTGAAGATTATCATATCATCCATTTAAGTGAAGACTTATTATTTTTTCCTATTTATTCCCACTACTAAGGTATATATGTGTATAATAAAGTAGGGTAGGCCTGGTTATTATACACATCCCTCAGTACGGGTTGACATTGGTATTGCTGTGCGAGGGTTGATATAAATTAGGTACAATTCCTATGTTTTTTTTATTTACACACTGTAGAAAATTGATGATTGAAAGATAACTTACTTTTTGGATATTCTTTATACCAATTAGTCTAAATAATACACTTTTTCAAAAACTTTTTCTAAATCTTTACCTATTTAGCACAATGCTGGGATAAAGTTCTCCAATTTTATGTTTTTGTCGCCATCTTTTTTAGTCACTGCACGTTTGTGATCAACTATTCAAACTTCTGCAAATAAGTTTTAGGATGTTCCACTAAACTGCAGGTTGATTTTTCGCTGACAACTTTTTATGATTCATATAATTTTACTAAATAGTTTTAATATAAAAAATGTGTGCAATCACAAATACATAAAACATCAAGAAATGTTTATGTACTTTACAAGTATAAAGTATTGTAATTTGTAAGGACCCGTTTTTTTTCTTCCTACCCAAGATTTGCCCGAAGTTATCTCCCCTGGTTCTTTAGGTCACTTGAAGTTCATCCTTGTTTATTACAAGGCAGTGATAATATTATGTAATCAAGTATGTTAACTTTTTTTGTTTATTGCTCTGGTGCACAGAGGAATAATAGACAATCATTTGCATTTCTTTTGGGTTTTTGCTGAAGATCAAGTATGTAAATGATATTACAGTACCTTTTAGGCATCTTGTATGTTAATGTTTTAGTAGACACTACTTGTGCAAATTCAGTTGATCATGTGACACTAAGGTGTGGTTCATTGGGAATCAGTGGGTTATAGTTGAGAAGCAAGCTAAACAGTCAGGACTTAAGAGCTTCAGAAGTTCAGACTGGCAGTTGTATTGACCATAACAGAAGCCTAGCCAGCCTATTAGGCTTGGCTAAGGCGATGGGATCTCAGCTGCCATCAAACATCATGAACAAGCATTATGGGCACAAAAAAAAAGGTTAAATGGTTTCGTTTTCACAAAAGATCTTCCTGTTTTAACACAAGGCTTAAAACTGTACAGCAGGGTATAGGTTTTTGTAGATGGCCAGCCATCACTAACGGCAGCCATACTGATATGGCTGGCATCAGTCCGACGGTACTATAGGGAATACTAGTTAATCATCATATACATGTACCCCGTTCCAGGCCTTTTACTATCCCAACTGTTCTGTTTTTTCTTGTTTGTTGATGTTCACTGATTGCTGTCATGTCTGATTTACGGCCTGACGAATCCAAAACAAATGTCCTAGTGATAACATATGTGTACAGTATGTGGGTTGTGACAATAACTAACGTTAGGGGAGTACTAGTTATTCATCATATACCCTATTCCAGGCCTTTTATTTCCCCACTGATCTGTTTTTTTCTTGTTGGCTGACATTCACCGATTGCTGTCATTTCTGATTTATGGCCTGACGGAGTTACATGTATTCAAGTCCTGTGCAGCGACGTTATACATTTCATTCTAACTGAGTTACGATACTCCGCGACATTTTCCAGGCCGAAACTCTCTTTCAAATTACCTGTCTGTTGCGTTGCCAGCTTTGCACTCAAACAATTCTTCAACTTCTTTTCTACATTCCAGTGAACAAAAATCAGACAAAATATTATCCAGCCTAGGCAAAACCAGCTGATTCTTGGCACACTTTTTCTCTGCCCGTTCTTCACTCTAAAGCGTTAAGTTTGTTCTGAAGAAGTCAAAGTTCAAAAATGATAATCATGTGACTACCAACTCATAATTATTGCAATGGCATTTGCAATTTCTACGCAGGGTTCATTTTAAATTTTCGTCAGATCAACAATAATTTGAATTATGCAAAGAAATGCAACTAGTTATCTTTCACTTTTGTGAAAAAAGCTTTAAAACAAAAAAAGGTTTAATAATTATTTGCTGATTTTAAAGACGACACATAGATACTGCACATAGAAAAAAAATCCACCCATTAGTACAATGAAGAAGCCTTGAGTACAAATGCACAGGCGTGACAATCGACAAAAGTTTTGAAACATGGCGATCAACAAACTATCAGTGGATTCTGCTTTGGCAAAATTCTTCTGTTAAAAGGCAACAAAATATACAATTTTTTCAGATAATCAAATGAAGAGGGTGAAATTCCACCAGACTGTATGCAAAGGAAGTGAAGTTATCGCATTTAAAAAAATATATTTTGCTTAAGAGTGACTCAAATTGGAAACACGGTATCTGCAACAACCTACGTAGAGAAAACAAATGTCCCAGTGATAACATACTATACAGTACATGTACGTGGTTTGTGACTAGGGGTGTACTAGGGTAGGCCTAGTTATTTTACACATCCCTCAGTACGGGTTGACATTGGGATTGCCATATGAGGGTTGTTATAAATTAGGAACAATTCCTATGTTTTTGTAAATGCACACGTTGTAGAAAATTGAAGATTGATAAATAACTTACATTTTGGATATCCTTATATGAATTAGTCTAAATAATATATTCCAAAAAATCTTTTCTTAAATATTTACCTATTTAGCACCACGGCGGGATAAAGTTCTCCGAGATTCATATTTCGGTTGCCATTTTCTTAGTCACCGCATGTTTGTGATTAATTATTCAATGTCCGCAAATAAGTTTTAAAATGTTCCACTAAACTGCAAGTTGATTTTTCGCTGACAACATATTTTTTGTTTATATAATTTTATTGAATAGTTTTTGTAAGAACAACTGTGCGATAACAAATAAATAAATCAAGAAATGTTTAGATTATACAATTGTACTTTATAAGTATCATCTTAATTTTTTTACACAAATAATCTAAAACATATTACCTCCGCTAAAATGTTATAGTGTTTTGACCTTTGACCATACTTTAGAGAGGTTGTCAGATGATTTTTACAGAAAGAATAGTCCAAAATAATTTGATAAAAGTAACTAAAATCACCTTACAAACAGTTTTTGAAAACATGGATGGGCTTCAAACATTGATTCTAATCATTGTCGGCAAATAAAAAGGGCAAATAAATAAGGTAAAATGGTTTCGTTTTCAAAAAGATCTTAAAACTGAGATTTTCCTATATTGTTATTCAGCTTATTGTTAACACCTCACGTAAAACAGTACAGGAGGGTATAGGATTTTGTAATACCATCACATGGCCAGCCATCACCAACGGCAGCCTTACTAACACGGGTGGCATTGATCCGACAGTACTACGGGGAGTAGGCTACTAGCCTAGGCCTAGGAACTTTTTTTTTATAATTATTATTATCATCGGTTGTCAAAGAAGTTATCTCGTGACTTCGAGTCATAAGTACAGGTAAGCCGGGGATTTTTTGAAGGAATGAGTTTTTCGTTGAAATGGCAGGTACTGCATAGGGAGCCTAACTTTAATGACACCTAGGGCCCTATGGTTGGGTGTTTCGAGTGTGGCCTATAACTCAGTCGAATCAGTGACTGTGCAATGATGGGGTCGAAAGTATCGTGGAACTGGTATTGCAATGTTACGTTTTTAACCCAAAAAAAAGTGTGTACATATTAAATGCCAAGAAGATACAAATATAATTTCAAACCTGTCAATAATATGTTTGGTTTCATCCGAGAATTCTTGAAGTCTGGACACACTGCCATTTGTTTGTGAGGAATCTACACAAATATCGTGAAATTGACAATCATCAGACTGGGGCCTTCAGCTTTTTTAAGAAAACTAATAAATTGAGGGGGCACTTAAACAATTTGTTATTGATGAATCTGAAATCTGGCGTTTAGACCAGAGATATTGTACATAAATCACTGTTTAGACTTTGGCCACCATAAAGGCCCAGTGACATAAATATTGAGAACAAAATTAATTCTTGCGGGCCAATTAATAGAAATAAACAGATATTGTCACCAAATGTATCACACGCCTCGTGTTTGGTAAAACATTATATGATATGTTCCTTTTGTTTCAAGTTTGACTTAGGCAGAGTCGGACTGGGATGTCGGGTAAAAGCCATGCCAACGGTGCCATCAAATGTGGACTGGAGAGGGCCCAGGTTTACTTAAATATCAGATCATTGTTTCACTGTTTTAAGATTGATTGCCAACGTTTACAACTTGTATTGTTCATATTTTCTTACCACGAAGTAACGAACCATTTTCTGATACTGTATATCAGTTTCAAAAACCAAACTGAAAAGGTAAACGTAAAATATCCCAAACATACATAATCAAGTTTGCGAATCTGCCTCATGAATTTTAGTAAGGAGTATTGCTGAAATTAAGATATATCTATCGCAACCAATCCTCATTCAGCTTGTTCGTTGTTTCTTTACATCTCAAATGACTCAGTTGGCAACTCTCTTCTTATGGGCGTTCTTAAAATTCCCTTTTGCACGAATCCCATAGCTTTCCGCCCCGGTACTTTCCGCTCCAGAAATTCGGTGCTTTTTGCCCCTAAAAACGGTGCTTTTTGCCCTGCCATGGAACCAAGGGCGGAATTTAGAAGGATTTACATTGGCTTCCTGTCGAAAATTGTATTTTTGAATTTCTTCTTCTGACCTTTCGGTCTATTCATGGTACAGCTCCATTTTATCTTAGCCGTCGTCTCATTTCAACATCTACATCTCAAATCACACTGTGTAGGCACCATTCTGGTGATTCTCGACAAGTTCTTCTTTTGGATATGGGCGATATGTTATTATTATTATAAGATTGACCATACTTCAAATCATTTCAGCCCCCAACAGCCACCGCGTTTCTCCTTCTAAACACTTGCTTCAATATTCTACATTCTTGTTTTCTATAATCTGCCTTTAGGTCAAGCTACCTACAACATTAATCTAGGGCACGGCTAGCTCTGGCCTCAACATATAAACATGGTCCGACACTTGTTTGAGTTTGGGTGGGGCGATGGGGGGGGGAGGAAGGGGGAGCATGACCAGAGTCGTAGGAAGTTTGGTAATCCCCACACGCTACCCCTCCCCCCCCCTTCCCCTCCCCCGACCTCTAAAAAAACGGGATGTACTACCCGGTTGCATTTCATTCAAGTTTAGGAGGGAAAATTGGGAAACTATGAAGGGAAAATGCATTTACTTGTTTTTGAAAGTTTGATAACTTTTGGCAACAATTTTTAAAAATGGAAAAAAAATTCCCAAAAATTGAAGGAGATATCTTGAAATCTGAAGTGAGATAAAAAAAAAAATGATGCAAGATTTTAGAAAAATTCAAGGATATTTCCTGTAAATTCAAGATTTTCCAAAAATTCAGGAGGTTTTCAGGAAATTCAAGTTTTCTCGAAAATTTAGTTAGACGAAAATTGAAGGAGACTTTCCAATCAGCAGCAACATTTCATGAAAAGTAAAATGACCAGTGTAATCGATTGGCGCGGAGCGCCACCATCGATTGGCGCGGAGCGCCACCATCGATTGGCGCGCACCATCGATTGGCGCGGAGCGCCACCATCGATTGGCGCGGAGCGCCACCATCGATTGGCGCGCGACCATCGATTGGCGCGCACCATCGATTGGCGCGCGACCATCGATTGGCGCGCGACCATCGATTGGCGCGCACCATCGATTGGCGCGCACCATCGATTGGCGCGGAGCGCCACCATCGATTGGCGCGGAGCGCCACCATCGATTGGCGCGCACCATCGATTGGCGCGGAGCGCCAACATCGATTGGCGCGCGACCATCGATTGGCGCGCACCATTGATTGGCGCGGGCGCCAACATCGATTGACGCGCCACCATCGATTGACGCGCCACCATCGATTGACGCGCCACCATCGATTGACGCGCCACCATCGATTGACGCGCCACCATCGATTGACGCGCCACCATCGATTGACGCGCCACCATCGATTGACGCGCCACCATCGATTGACGCGCCACCATCGATTGACGCGCCACCATCGATTGACGCGCCACCATCGATTGACGCGCCACCATCGATTGACGCGCCACCATCGATTGACGCGCCACCATCGATTGACGCGCCACCATCGATTGACGCGCCACCATCGATTGGTGCGGAGCGCCACCATCGATTGGCACGGAGCGCCACCATCGATTGGCGCGAAGCGTGAATTTTTTTTCAAAAGGCATCCCTTCGACCATCAATTGGCGCGCACCATCGATTGGCGCGGAGCGCCAACATCGATTGACGCGCCACCATCGATTGACGCGCCACCATCGATTGACGCGCCACCATCGATTGACGCGCCACCATCGATTGACGCGCCACCATCGATTGGCGCGGAGCGCCACCATCGATTGGCGCGGAGCGCCACCATCGATTGGCGCGGAGCGCCACCATCGATTGGCGCGGAGCGCCACCATCGATTGGCGCGAAGCGTGAATTTTTTTTCAAAAGGCATCCCTTATATAGATCGCATGAAATAATACTTCCCAGGTAATATTACCAGTTATTTTGAACGTTTAAAGTGTATTATTTTAAGAACATATATTGTTTTTTGCTCTTTTTCCAAATTATATAACAATATACATATGAATATGACAACAAATAATTATAAATATGAGAACAAACTACTATATAATAATACACAAAAGTAAGTATGATTAAACAAAATTCCGTATTTCAGCTATTTAACGCCCAGTGCGCTTAATTAAGAAAAAATGTATATTATTTCGTACGGCATAAATATAAATTCTAATAAGCGTCCACCCCAAAGTAATTCATATCGAGAAGATGTACACACTAAACAGATGAACGCTGCCAAACTTATTCATTTCATGTAAATAAAGTTAATTTATTTGTTTTTATGCATATTATTACTGTAAAGTTAGAGGCCATTTTTGGGATATTTCTGGTAATGTCAGGCCTTGATATCATTTTCGTATTTTGGAAACTTTAGGTGGCCGCTTATTAGTGGGAAAGCGGTAATTAGGTCGAATACGGTAATATACCGATAATTAAACCAAGTAAGAAAACGATAACATGGAGGTTGCTCATTTTTAGCTCAGATCTTACCACTTGAGGTATGGGCACCTTTTTTAAAAATTAAGTTATATAGTAATTAATTATATATAACACGATAAGATACAATTAATAAATAGGAAAAAGTAGAAACCCATGTAACGACCCCCTCTCCCCTACACACACCAATCCAACCAAACAATAATTAATCAAATTAGTGACACAATGAAATTCAAAGGTAATTAATAAATCTCCACCCCTTAATCTACATTCACTAACCCCTCCCACATCCCCACCCCATATATGGTTTTAATATTTATCAATCATGCTTTGAGAAAATCTTAAAAACTGTCAAACATTAGTTTACAAACAACAAATGTTAGTTCATTCATCCTTCTCAAACTTTAAAGCAGGTCCCATATTCTTTGTTTTGTCTTTATCCCATTATCTTGGGAGTTCATCTGCCTTTCTTTTTTTCACTCTTTGGTCATCTGCTGAGTGATGAGCACGAAGCCACGTTACAGCATACTGGTTGGGATTCCACTGTGATACAGGAGGACCATTCATTTTGACAAACATGAGATTCGAATTTCGCCCGACTAATAAACGATTTCTCAGATTTGCACAGGTTAGATTCATTTAACTGAATCCTCGTTCGCACTCAAAAGAGGAAATGAGGATACATTGACAACAGTAGAGAAGCGGCAATAGACAGATAGATCATCTGGGACACGTCGACCCTAATTATCTACCTAATCTTGATATGCTGTCGCTACCCCATTTGAGTCTAATCTGAAGCGCATACAAAGAGAACGCACGTCACCAACGCCATAGTCAGGTTCAATATTAACTGGCCAGTTTTCAGATAAGAGGACTGTAACTTCATCAAGGAACTTTCTGTAAACTTCGTGTGTTCGCACCTTCCCTGCTGCTGTTGTTGCAAATAGGCGATCCTGCATAGCTTCTACAAGCGTGTCAATGAAAGCAGTAACCTCTATGCTGATGTGCTTTGGGTTCGAAATCAATGGAACTGATCCGAAACAACCGTCTTTGATTAATTGATTGGCTTTCATAATCTTGGTCCCTGTTTTCTGTTTGAAAGTTGTTAGAGACCTGATGGTTCTTCTCATGCACTTATCAGCTTTAACAACATTTAAAGAACACTTTTGCAAAGTCAAAGAAAGTTCTGACAACTCAAAGAGAACATCACACATGACAGCCAGATCGGACAAAAATTCAGGAGACTGAATTCGTTTTTTCAAACCTTCATAGGTGGGGGACATACTGTTATTTTGAGCTGCCTTTACCCTGAAATTCTCATAAAGGGCTTCATAATTGTTCCATACTGCTGAAACAGTCCGATAGCTACTGGCAGCCCATCTAGTGTTTAAACTTTTCCAATTTTCAGTATCTGTACCTCCAAAGCATTCGCAATTTCACAGAGCTCTCTGAAATTCTTAGGAGATTGGCTATAAATTGAATAAAGTTTGTTAATAAATATTTCAAAGTGATTTATTCCCCTTATTTTAGAAACAGCATCATCAACTGATAGCTCGAGGCGATGATTTAAACAATGCCAAGTAATAATACTCGGAAAATCTTTTATGACAGTATGAGAAGCTGCATTACTCCCGATTTCACACCAGTCAATACGCTTGCCCCGTCAGAGGTAAAAGCTACAAAGTGCGGCCTTCAAGTAATCAGTGTCAAAACCATGTTTATTAAGGCAGTAAGGCAGCCAATCAAAGCTGAATATATTTGTTGTGCTGTACCACCTTCAGTTAGTTCTACAAGGTCCAAAAATAAAAATTGTGGCTTTCTGATGCACATTTTAGCTGGCCCTTTACATAAACTATTAGAACCGATTTGTCAGAAACTGTTGTACTCTCATCAATAGGAATAGACATCTTTCCTTTATTAGATTGGGTATTGCTATAGAGAGAGAGAGAGTTGAACACACAATTACAATGACGGGGTCGTCGCCTGCGTATTCGGTTATGAAAGTACAAATGCTATCACGAAACGCTCAATACGACCCGGACGAGAACACAGGTACGACGTACGGACAGACATAACATCGACAACCAAGTCAATGTCCACGGCCTTTGATAACCAGTTGTGGTGCACTGGCGTGTCTACCCACCCCAGGATTGAACCCGGGCCTCGTGGTGTGTAGACAGGTATGATAACCGCTACACCACAGTAGGTAGATGGGTATTGCTATAAACTTTAGTACGCATTATATCTGCAATGTGGGCAACTATTGCAGTCGCTGAAAATCTTGAATGCAATCTTACGCCCATGTTAATCCCATTTTCAACTTGCACATTTATTGAATCGTCGTGATCACTGAAAGGCCGATCACTTTTGGCTAAGTAATATGTACGCAGAACCCTTTTTGTTGTTTCTAGATGTTTCTTATTCATTTGATCAACGTCCATCATAGCGTTTCGCTTTCTTTGATCTAAAATATCACTAACTGTTTTGTGGGCTTGTGAATGCAAGTGTTTATATATTTTCTTCCTCAGTGATGTTAATTAAGCTTGTTTTGATTTTCCGCTATAAGATATACTTATGGTTTGCCATTCTTGACTAAGATAAGCACGGGCACCTCTGTTTTTATGTGAGCCTAACGTTTTTGCATCGGCACAGTATTTACAACCAAGCTTGTCAGCTTTACAAATTAGCCAAAGATACTGTTCTCTTTTTGTTTTCCACATTTTATCAGTCCAGACAGCTGGTTTGTTTCAGTCTCAACTGTCTCTTCGGAACTAGAACATTCCGGAAAGCTTACTTGCTCGGTATGATCGTCTTTAGATTCCATCAGATTCTGTTCTGCTTCTCCGTCGACCGTTTCCGATGGTTTTCTAAAAAAAAGTTCAATCTTTGTTTGTTTTAACATTTTGTTATACAAGATATGAAATTAGGAACAAATACAGACCGGCAACTTGATTTGGTGAAAAGTCAATGCGTGATGAAATCGAGAATGGCTCTTTATTAAGTGGCTAGCTTGACTTGTATGTGGGTCACATTGTCACAATGATGGCGTACAGGCTACAGCTCGACGGAGCGTGTTGTGCCGGAGCGAGTAAATAAAGTTTTGTTGAAATGGTCCATTGCACAGTTGGGTTGATGTTCATACGCTCACTATACGGTAACAACACAAAAACATGTGCACGCCCACTATACACTAACAACACAAAAACATGTGTCCACTAATTATGATAATTTATACTTTCTTGAATAATTTATTCCGTGTATATATACCGCTACACACAAATTAAATCAGCTCACTTGTATACCGTGCTCACGTGGTGTGTAAATACCACTAATTGATTGATGTTGATGCACTGTTTACACATTGTATAGGAAATTGGTACACATGTGGCTGTAGTCTCAGAAAAACAATTTAATCTTATTACAGAGTTGGCACGGATCCAGCACTGAAATCAAAAAATCTGGATTTTTTTAACCAGTGATTTTATACACTGTAATAAGATAAACACTATCCAACTAATCTACACAAAGTTTATATTTTCTGAAAGGGAATTGAATAGGCTTTTTATCAGTATTAAATCCAGTGTTTATACCCCCAAGGAATATTAAGTTATCGCAAATTGAAAATTAATAGTTTGTTTAGAAATTGACCCAAACGTCGCATACGCACGCATTGAGTATGAACATGAAAGATTGGGTAAAAATGATACAAGGGCTTACGTCATCATTGAATAAACTCACAACTATTGCCAGTTTTGTGGAATTATTGCGTAAAATTATATTAAATTGTTTTTTATAGTGAAATGTTTGGAAGGGATTGTTTATTCTATTACAATTTGTTTGTGTTATAGTACTATCATTTCCGCGATTTTTTTTGTTTCTTCATTTTCTATTTATATTTTTCATGGGGGAACGGTGTTCCCCCTAAATATTAAGTGGGGGGGCGGCGTTCCCCCGCGTTCCCCCTGGAAAACAACACTGCTGTAAAGTGCTTGCTGCAAATCCTAGTGTGCCTACCGTAGGTTGAAAGCCGTTGCGTCGTACAGCAGAAACCCATTTCGAACGTAGATCAGGATCAGATGGAAATCGAAAAAACGTCTTTTTATTCCCCGGCACACGTCTATTAGTGTAACCAATGGCACAGCAAGATTCCGGCATAATTGTCATACAAAATTACCTTATATAACAACATGCAAGCGTTTGTAAGTCTAAATAACTGTACAGCAGACGATCGTTCTCTCTCGACAAAATGGCGATGTAAACAAAGTCACGTGACCTCATGATGTCAGATGAAACACCCTAATTAAGGGCACGGCAAAGCCTGAAACATTTTTGGTCAGAATTTGCTGCACCACTCCAACAAAGATTTCTGATTGACATCTAAAAACAGAGGATCTATATGACCCCTATACTTTCATTTTTAAAATCAATATGGTTGGCATATACATTTCTCTGCATGCATAGGGTCTAATATAAGGCTCCAAATTCATTTCAATTGATTTCAAAGCAACAACTTTTTTTAAACAATAATATTAGGCTTTAAAAAGCTTAAAGAGATTTATATGCAATGCATATACTGTCAGTTTCCTCACCCGACGGAAAATTGCCAGACAAAATACTGGCGGAAAGCCAGCGTTTGCCGGTTCGGCCTCTGCAGTGCCTATTGCTATCTGGGATAATAAAAAAAACATTCTTCACCTTACACCATTGTCGGAGGAAACGGGGCAGGGGAAGAAGGATTTAACCCTCAGCTACAAAATTGCGGGACTGAAGTTTTTATTTAACTTCAATAGCATTTTCAATGTAACCCCAATTAGTTAACATAACATAACATAACAAGATTACGGGATGAGAAGGGTTAGTCACCCCATAAAGCCCCATTTGGGTTCAAACTTCACATTTATTTCGCAATCTCAACGCAAACATGCCAATATGAAAACTTGTTTCGAAATGATAATAACATCCTTCATACCCCTCATCGGCATTTCTACTAATCTATATTACTTTTGTATACGTTAAATACATATAGACGACTAACAGTACAGCCAATATTAGCTATAAATTGCTTTAAAATCTATTTAACTCCATGATGATAAAAGTAGCACAAATGTTCATCAAAGTCAGTTAAGAATTGACCATTTTACAGCGTTTTTAAATTTTCAGGCATTAGTATGCAAATTGGATGCTAATTTATGATATATCATACAAATATTGTGCCCCGACATCTACGACATTGCTACTAACAGCGCCCTCACTCAATATTTTTTAAATAATGTACACACCGTATCCGCTTAAACCATTCCCGAAATAAACTCACAATGTATATATATATGAATGGAGTGTGAGGGCAGTGATGCGTACATTTTCGATGGCCTTGAGATATTCGATTTTCTAACATGTGGAAAAACCGAACACCGCTGATGTAAGGGCGTGAATCTTGTTATCGTTAGGGCGGCCTTGGTATTTTCTTATTAATCCTTTGTTTTTAAGTGTCTATTATAGCTCTTTGAAGTTTGCAGAAAATTCCAGCCAAACTCTTTGAGCCGTTACCACACCCCAATGAGATTCTAGCAGGAATATACTTTCCCATCATTTTCAGTGAATGAATTGATTTATTTAATGAATCAAAGTCTGATGGATTTTTAATTTATGCTAAATTTGTGATGTATGACTGAGCGCAAAGTTTTAATATCTCAAGGGATCCCTGGGAGACCCAAGGTGTGCCCATTTTCTGGTACGATAGGTGTGTCACGAGCCAGAAAATGGCCATAACGCAACACTGGGAGACCCCAGGGGTCTGCTGGGCCCACTCTAATACGTTACGTGTGTGACGAGACAGAACAGGCCGAGGCCCATGGGATCCATGTGAAACCCCATGGCTGTGTATATGGCCCATTTTATGGTACGTTAGGTGTGTAATGAGCCAGAGAATGGCCCTAGCGGAACCCTGGGAGACTCGAAAATATGACATATTGAGTTTAAATCAAAATATAACATTAATTCTTATCCTAGGAGAATTTTAAGTGCCCTTTTCGGAGTTTTACATTAAAAAAAAACAGCCTGGTACCAGTTTTAGATCCATAGGACTCATGGACAAAATATTGTGTACATATTTGTAATCGATACAAATTCAAAATGGCCATCATTTCCAAGAAAATATGTAACTTACCTTCTGACCTTTAATCATTTCGCCGGTGAAGCACTTATGCATGTAGATCCCTGATTGTTCAAGCTTCGCTATTATTACGCAATCTCAACCAAGACGTGTCAATATAAGAATTTGTTTCGAAATGATGATAATATTCTGTATTATATCATGTGTCAGATCACGTATCTCTCGAATGATTCCATGTACAACCACCTCCCTGGAACAACACATCCCTGAATCTACTATTATTTGTCATATTTGGTTTTGTGGAGGGAAAGTGGGCAATGTAAGTGCGGAATAAATTCAAGTGAAGGCATTATATTTACTGTGGTTTTAAGAATAACCCCCGGCGCAATATTTCGTGTCTTAGCATTTCAAATTCACATGGAAAATAGTGCACAATTCCCCGACATAGACAATAAGATACTGTAGATTCATCAAAAGAGCATCTTCAACATTCGGCTTATTTTCTCTACGAAAGCACAGAAATAACAGGTTTGTGATATTCTATAGTGGCTTGGTCATGAAAATGATGTATTATCTAGCAGTAAATAGGCTTATACCTCTATACAAGGAAATAAGTCATTGTTACAAATTGACTATGTTTAAAAGGCTTTTCCACAAATATTCATCATTTCATTTAGAAATTGGCGTAGGAGAAGCGGTCAAGAGGAGTAACCCCCTCCTCCCCTACTCCTAAATTGTAACTTTCCGGGTAGGCGTATACACAAATTTGGGCACCTTTTTTTTTTTTTGGTGAGTAGGTAAAATGAAAACATGTTTTTCGGGAAGAGAAATATAACAAATATTTTGAGCACTAAAAAAAAATATCAAAACTGCCTTTCTGCAAATTCTTTTTGTTAACTTTTGTTACAATAGTTTTTGGCAAGGAATCGTTTTTCAGGAAATATCTCTTCTTCTATTTCAGTGACCTTCCATAGGCCTATTGCAAATCTCTAAAACAAAGTACCGGAAACATAAAAGAAAGACCTTGGAAAATGCATGGTCTAAATTCGAAAATGTTGGAAAATATAGTAGGCTGTAAGTCTCTTTCGGTAAATACAATGGCAAAAATGTCTTAATATGTTAAATAAAAAATATCAAGAAATGATTTTTGGTAATTTTGTAAGTCTTCCAATTTCCATTCCTACGTTTGACTTTTTGATATATTTTTGTGGTCTTCCGTCTTCGTTTTAAAGGTCTTCGTTTGACACACCGTGGCCCAGTAGATAGTCTGACCTAGAAAAATAGAAGTTCGAAAATTAGGGGAAGTAGACTGAACTTTTCGGAAATTACACTAGGAAAAAGGAAAAGTCCGAAAATATTAAAAAATACTTTGAGAAAGAATGACTTGCTTCTTTTTCATTTGAAGCTCTTCGTTTGAGAGAGTTTTGTGGTCTTCTATCTTCAGTCTTTATTTTAGACACACCCCAAAAGACATGATGGTTGAGAAAAAATGTACACTTGCCATTTATTTGTTAAAGAATGTGATTTAGATTGAACAAAACCTCCCCATTTTTAAGATGTCCTTCTTACGCCTCTGGCATTATTCCTAAACAACAAGGAAAGGGTAAATGCCAACATTAAATAAGGACGGTCGCCAATTTTCTCACCCCAGTGGGACACGCACCCACCCAGTGGGAAAACTTACCCACACCAGCGGGAACATTTTCTTACCCCAGCGGGGGTATTTACCAACCCCAGCGAGGATCAAATGTTTTAATCGTTGTTATTGTCAATAACAATGGAAAAATATTGATATACATACGATCCTAGGTATGACATTAAACTGCATCCGGTGGTGAGGCTTTAGTTCTGGAGTTTTGGGGAGTGTGGAGTCACCCCTTAGTCATCATCACTCCCAGGTCCACTCTGGCCCGGAGTGGTAGTACCTGTACAGGGTCCCATCTATGGGTTAAATAGATCTGCCTACGGCAGCAGGTAGTCAGAGCACTGGCAAGCGAGCACTAAAGGACCTGTACCTGGTTACCAATGCCTTCCGCTTCGGGGGATATCATCCATGTGGCATGTGGATACTGCGAGCTTCACATAGGAGTGGCGACCAGTGGAGTTTACTTTTCGCTTTGAATGGAATGTTTACAATGAAATCTACTGCTAATGAAAATTCATGCTGCCTCGGTCGTCGCGCAGTTGAAAAAGGACCGCGTTCCCCAGTGAATGATCAGGCTGGGAACGATAAGTGTGCTACTGGTCAAAATAAAACTAAAGATGGAATTGTTGACTGTCGGAACATGTTTCTCTTTTCAACATTTAATGCAAGGACACTTAACTATCCTGAGAGAATAAGCGAACTGTTAGCTAATTCTGAGTATCACAACATTGGTATTATTTGTTTACAAGAGCATAGACTCTTTCATGAAGAGGAGATTAAATATACAGAGCTGAGCAAAGGGTGGATGCTGGTAACCAGTTCAGCTTGGAAAAATCGGCAAAATGCAACTATAGGAGGTGTTGGCTTACTTCTCCAGAAACAGGCAGTACAGGCGCTCAACAAGGTAGAGATAATCTCAAAGAGATTATTGGTAGCAACCTTTAATGGTAACCCTGCTGCAACTGTGATATCCTGCTACAGTCCAACCAACCAATCAAATCTTGATGAGGCAACCAATTTCTATGAGGAACTAGCAGAAGTAATCAAATTGGTTCCAAAGCACAATGTTCTTTTAATCGGAGGGGACATGAATGCCAAAATTGGGAGAGATGACTACAATGGCATATCTTACCACAACGAAACAAATAGAAATGGCCAACTATTGCTGGATTTGCTGACAAGCTGCGATCTTATTTCACTTAGCAACATATTCAAAAAAGGTCAGGGAAGCTCTGGTCATTCACGTATCCCAATGGACAACATGCGCAGTTAGACTACATACTTATAAATCGCAAGTGGCGTAACAGTGCTAAAAATTGTGAACCATACAGCTCTTTTGTTTCAGTTGGTTCAGATCACAGAATTGTAACCGCAAAGCTGAAATTAAGCCTACGGGCCAACACAGTAAGTAAACGCCCTCCACAGTATGACTGGTCTCAGCTGCTTGATAACACATCAGTGCGTGAGAGCTACAAAGTTGAAGTTCATAACCGCTTTGAAGCACTGCAAGCTTTACAGGTGGATGAATTAGTTGAAGCTACCTACTCCAACCTCATCACCGCTCACGAAATAGCAACCAAAAAACACATCCCTAAGAAGTTAAAGCGCTCCAAAAGAGTACCATGGGAAGATGATGGTATCACTGAAAAACGACTGGCGCTGAAGATGGCATATCACGCTTTATGCCAGAGTAGTGAGGAAAATATAGACTTTACAGAGTATGATCATCTGAAACAGGAATTAAAATCGGCATACACAAGAAACCAGGAAAAATATATTCGTAAGAAGACAAAAGAGATCACAGATGCTGCTCACCAGCGCAAGTCCAGGATAGCTTGGTCAATTATTAATGAAGTTAGTGGCAGAAAAAGCTCAACCAAAGGAAAAATCAGAGCAGATACACCTAAAGAAAGACTTGAAAAGTGGCAACAGCATTTTCAACAACTGCTGGGGCAACCACCAAACACAAATGATGCTGCAATCTTACCTGTAGTTGAAGGTGAGCTTCCTATTGACACTGAACCATTCACTATGACAGAGCTAATTACAGTCATCCTAACTATGTCCCTTAACAAAGCAACTGGTTATGATAATGTACCAACAGAGGTTTGGAAAAGTGGAATATTAAACCAGCAACTTCTGGGCATTTGCAACATGGCTCTACAAGGTAACATACCAACTGCATGGACGAAGAGTGAAATTATACCTATACCAAAGAAAGGTGACCTTGGTTTGACCAGTAATTACAGGGGTATCAGCCTTACATGCATCTCAGCAAAGATCTTTAACAAACTATTGTTACATCGTATCCGAGCACACATTGAACCGTTTCTTCGTAACAATCAGAATGGTTTTAGACCAAAAAGGGGCACAATATTGCAAATTTTGACACTTCGCAGACTCATTGAAGGCATTAAGGCAAAACACCTACCTGCGGTGCTCACTTTTGTTGATTTTCGCAAGGCTTTTGATAGTATTCATCGTGAAAAAATGCTGCAAATCTTCCTTGCTTATGGTATACCGCATTTCATTGTCAATGCCATTGGTATTATGTATAAAAACACAACAGCAAGGGTCAGAAGTCCTGATGGTGATACAGACTTTTTCCAAATTCTGGCCGGAGTTCTACAGGGAGACACTCTTGCTCCCTTCCTGTTTATCATAACACTCGACTATGCTTTGAGGAAAGCTATGGAGAACCATGCACACCTGGGTTTTACCTTGAAGCAACGGCAGAGCAGACGCCACCCATCTACAACATTAACTGACACTGATTTTGCAGATGACATCGCGCTGCTGTCAGACAACATTGCTGATGCTGAACATCTATTACACAGAGTTGAACAGGCTGCCAAAGAGGTTGGTCTGACAATAAATAGTCAAAAGACTGAGTACATGATGTACAACTATCCACAAGCTAGCCTCAAGGACATTAACGGTACCACTTTAAAGCAAGTCACCAACTTTCAGTATCTTGGTTCGTGGGTAGACTCCACCAAGAAAGACATAGATGTCCGAATTGGAAAAGCATGGACTGCCTGTTCCAAGCTGAGCAACATATGGCGTAGTGATCTCTCCAGAGATCTCAAAATCAATTTCTTCAAGGCAGCTGTTGAAAGTGTGCTGTTGTATGGATCTGAGGGATGGACTATGACAAATGCACTTTTAAGGAGACTGGATGGTACGTACACAAATTTGCTGAGATTTGCCCTTAGTGTGTCATGGCAACAGCATCTCCCTAACAGCCAACTTTATGGAAACTTACAACCTATTTCTGAAGTCATTCAGGCAAGGCGCCTTAAATTTGCTGGCCACTGTTGGAGGAGCAGAGATGAAGTCATACATCAGACACTTCTCTGGGACCCAAAACATGGAAAAAGAAGTCGTGGTAGGCCAGCACTAACCTACATTGATGTTCTTGAGAAGGACACTGGAATTGAAAGAGATGTCCTGCCAGGTGCCATGGATGATCGCAAGCAGTGGAGAATCTTTGTCGGCAGTGCCCGAGTTCGCTCGATATGATGATGATGATGATGATGACATACGAATTAAGACACGATGGGGCCATATTACTTGAATAAGCTTATAAGGCCAACAGATAGGGCCCTAAAGGTAACGATTTCATGATTTTTTTGCAACAGGAAATTGGTATACGGGTTGTCATACTACATGACGGCGTCGACTGTATAACATATTGAAGTTCCTTTTATTGCGAGGTCGTACAATTATTTTAAATTTTAGTAACATTTGGCGCAATTTCCAGAAAATTGAAGAAAATGAAAAATGAAACTTCCCGAAATGCAAAGTTTACGACTCTGAAGGAAATTTCCACAAAACGGAAAGAGATTTTCCGAAAATTGAAAAAGATTTCCCGATTAGCACAAGCAACATTTGATGGAAACTCAATTTACAAGTGCAATTTTTCCGTTTTGAAACGAGAATTTTTAGGGTTGTTGCCGCCCGGGAAGTGATCCTTCCGACACCCCTGTCCCCTGGCATTACGCTTTGGATTTAGTCCTTAAACAGTTAAAGGTCCAAACTGAACTGGCAGTTCAATTGTACTTACACCAATCTGGTTCGTACCCCCGATCGGGAGAATAGTTTTGTTCTCCCGATCAGGATATCCTTTACAAAAGTATCCCACAATGCATCTATCCAAATTCAAAGTTTGTATAGGAATAACATAAGAATCATTAACATTTCAAACGCAGGGAACCCAACCACTGCGAAGTGTTCAAATTTGTCTTCACGATTTGAAATAATGGCATATGAATTATCTTTTCACGTTGCGTTTTTAAATTTCACCGTGCGGTTTTCGAGAAATTTAAAGAAAAGTGGTAAATTCTTATGTGTTACAGTAAGCCAGTCGCACTTTAACAAGGTTTTCTGAAAGTATAAGAAATAACTTGGGGATTTGTAAAAATTATTTGGCAATAATTGCGTGATAGTAACGAAGTTGTTTTACTTTCGCGAAATTGAACATGAACAAGCAAAATTTGTTACAAACTTTCAATGAAACGACTGATAAGCGTGTATGACTGAAATTTCACAATAAAAATGGCAGCTTCCATATATCACTGTAAGCTCAGTGTGTATGCTTGAATCTCCTGATCGGGGGACTGAATGAATCCTCCAATCGGCGGTACGAACAGAACTGTACACTGTTTTCCCCAAAATATTTTCGGGACATACCAAATTCTCACAAGGATGATTTAAATATCTTTCGAAAGAGCTTTCTATGCTCTCTACAAAAATGACATGCTTTTGTAGTCTATTTTAAGAATTCTTTCCACAGATTTTGTCTAAAAATGAAGATTTTTCAAAATGTGCAAAATTTGAACAAAATTGAAAATAATTAGAAAGATACTTAAAAATCACCTATCAATTTCAAAATTGTTTTACAGATTTTGAGAAAGATCAATTTTTTCATTCTGATAGATTTTGGGTAAATCTATTGAATTTATGTTCATAAAATGCAAATTATTGACACATTTTGACCCATTTGTGCCTTTTTCTTCTTCAGAAATCAAAACTTTTCGTCAAAATGTAGCATTTACATTGTTAGTACAGTAAATGGAAGAGCAGAGGCTGTTCTATCAAATGACATATAGTTTGTTGCATAGCCCCACAAATATTTAGTTATATGGCAAACGTGGGCCCATATGTTCACTGTGTTAGCTAGTAAATCCAATGCGGAAGTTATCCGCGATGAACAAAAATAACAAAAATTCATTAAAGAAAAAAAACATTCTTAGTACTACAAATTCATATACGGTATCATTTGAAACCTTAGTTTATGAGAAATCCAAAAAATACCTTCATAAAAGAGTTTTTATTAGGGCATATAACAAAGCAACGGGAGTGTCAAGTCTGTTAATTTGTAATAGCAGCATGCTGTATAACTAATCTCATTTGCATTAATTTGCATACAATATGCAATCTTTTTTATACGAATAAAAAGAACAAAGTCTTAGCTTTCAAAAAATGTATGAGTGTAACAGTAACATTTCAAGAGAAATGTGTTTAAAAGGTCCTTCACCCCCCCCCCCCCCTTCCTGAATAAAAAACCCACACAACATGCAATCTTCCAACATCAAGCTAGGCCTTTAGAGGGTTAAATGACACTTATTCCCAATACTTAACTTCAATATCAGGATATGTGTAAAGGTTAAAGAAAAGTTATTTAAGTTAAATGAGAATACAAAAAAAAGTAATGATAATTACAAGAGGTTTAATCTTCAGATTTAGGATCGAAGACTGTCATTGTTTTAATATCAAATCTCCACCTGGTATATTCCGGTTCTCAACCCAATAAAATTCTTATCACGTGTAAAACTTTGATCAGTTTCTGTATGTCTTTTGAAGTTAGGCTAATTACCTTTCTTGAACATTGATACCAAACTGCCAAATGAGCAATTTCTCTGGAGAATTCGGATAATTATTCAAATTAAGCAAACAAAATTCCTCTTTCGAAGGCCCGCCACGTATGCATAGCTGGAGGGCAATTTCCCCCTCCCCATCAGGGCGGAGCCAAGAAAATGTCGGAGGGGGAGCCAAACCAAAACAGCAATAGGGATGATGTGGTAACGTGTTTTATATTAATGGAACAATGATTTGGACACGGGTGCAGAGTCATGGGCGAGGAGCAGAGAAAAAAGGTACTCCGTGAAAGGGTTTCACCTTCCCTACTGCATGTTTTCTTTCAATTGGGAAAATTTGGAAATGATTAATAAAAAAATTGACGGGAAATTTGGTAAAATCATTGAAATTTTGTTAAAATTTCCCGATAATTTTCCGCAGCATTTTCCGATAATTGATGAAAATTTACTGAAAATCGGAGGAAAATCGGAGGAAAATTGCCACTAAAATGAAGGAAAGTTTTTAAAAACTGAACAATAAATTGCACGACAATAAAAGAAATTTCTCAACATTGAAAGAGATATCCCAAACACAAAAGGAAATTTCCCTAATGTTGAATGAGACTTACCAAAAATTAAAGAAAAATTGCTCCAAAATCGAAGAATTGTACCAAAAAGGAAAGAAAGTTTCTGAAAATTGCACTAGCTGACAAAAATGAACAAAATTTTCAAAACATTGAAAAGGATATCACAAATATTGAAGGAAATTTTCCGAAAATTGAAGAAAATTGCACGAATAAAAAAAATTCTTCAAGAATAAGAGTGATTTCCGAAACATTGATTGAAATTTACCGAAAATGGAAGAAAATTCCTCCGAATGAAGGAAATTTTCCAAAAGTTGCAGGATGAATAAGAAAATTCCCCGAAAATTGATGAAAATAGCATGAGATTTAAGGAAGTTGCCCAAAATTGGAAGAAGTTTCCCAAACATTGGCGAAAAATTCCCAAAAACTAAACATTTCCGAAAATTGAACAAAAATTGCACGAGAATTAAGGAAAATTTCCAGAGATTGAAAGAGATTTCCCAGTGATTGAAAGAGATTTCCCAAACATTGAATGAAAATTCCCGAAAATCTTTATAAGAATTATCTCATGGTAAAAATCTCAGGAAGGAGGGGGGGGGAGGCATGGCCCGCCCCTGCTCCCCACCGCAACCTGCCTGACCCGACAGAAATGTAATCGGTCCGTCCCCCCCCCCTCCTCCATTTCCTACGCCACTGTAATTGTTAGTTATACATTATTTCCTTTTGTTCGTTTTTTAGCATTCTTTGCAAGTTGTTTGACGCAGCACAAATTGACAAAAATGGCAAAGCAGAGAGAGCAAATCAAAACGCTGGTTGTCATGGATCTGAAACAACTGGTTTTGGCGCCAACAGCAGAATAACAGAAGTGTGCATGATTGCGGTCAGCGTAGCTACCATCAGAACTTCCAATGGCAATGTAAAAGAAAATTCTGCAGAAAAGAAAGTTGCTTTACCTCGTTTGATGGATAAATTATTGTTGAGCTTCAACCCAACGATTCCCATTCCAAAAAAAGCAGCAGATGTAAGTGGAATCACCGATGACTTGATCGATACCGCCGGGTCATTTCATTTCAATGATGATGCAGTAGATGGAATCACAGCTTTCTTAAAACGTCAGGAGGAACCAATTTGTCTTGTAGCTCATAATGGCCTGCGCTTTGATTTTCCGATTCTTCGAGTAGAGCTTGAACGGCTCAAGAAATCTCTGCCCAGTGGTCTCCTGTGCGCGGACTCGTGGGTGCCGTTTAATAGGTGGCTGAGACCTCTTGGTTTGAAGTGTTCCCTAGGTGCAATTTACGACTACTTTTTCAAATGCATCCCACCAAACCAGCACTCTGCCGAAGGTGACGTAATTGCTCTGTTGGAAATAATAATTGCCGACAAAGAACGACTACTGAACTTCTTTAATGAAGAATCAAACGTCTTCTAGAAAGTTCCAGTGAAGGCCTAGGCTTGATGAAACTTAAAGGAATATTCTCATGGAATGAGAATTTTAATATATTTCATAGAGGACAATAATAGAAACAGATTGGTGAAAAAACCAGATAATATCTTATTCCTACAAGAAGTTATTGAATTTTAAAGATTTTTCTTGTCTGCGTAAAAGAGGTTATTGATCCGAGTCAAAGTCATCATAATGGTGTCATCACAACACTTTTTTTATATTCTTTATGTATTTCTTTGAAAATTAATATCTACTTCTATATATGTGCCCTATTAGTTTTGTGCATTAAGCCGTAAATATTGATGAGTGTGCGTTGGTAAAGGTAAAATCTAGCTGATAAAGGATTCTTTAATTGGTCACACAAGTTCATTTTATATGAAAGAGGATTACAATATCTACTACTTCATTATCTCATTCCCTTGATTTAGGTCTCATTTATGTAGAAAATGCATTACCGCCGGTGGTTGAGTGGAACAAAATATCACAGTAGTTTTGTCACAGTTCCATTCTTCTTTTGCCCTCTATCACATAATAAACTGATAAAGGCATTACTTTAACCATTTAAATTTTAAACAAAACCAACCATCTCTAATACCAATGTCTCAAAAAGCTATTTTTAGAATTCAAAAACTGACATACTCAGATTTTCACCCTCTATTTGATATATTAGTCAATGTAGAAATTGATACGTGTCCATGCATTAACCTGTAATCAATAGTGTAAGTTTGATGGTGAGGGCCCGGATGGGTTGGGGCCCCTGCAAGCAACACGAGCGTTGATTCTGATCGCGGAGTGAGGGGCCCGGGCGCTGGGGGCCAGAGGCCGCGTAGGGGTCCAGGGGCGAAGCCTTTGGTGGTGTCGCTCCGACGATCTTGGCATTTTAAGAGCTAATTTGAAGCGATCCTAGAGCACCATTATAATGTTTATGTATATCTTCCAAAAAGGACCTTGGGCCTTTTTTTATACGGGTGTCTCATCGTGACCGGGATCCTTTCGGGGCCTTCTTGTTTCTAGTGCAGCGCCTGAGAGCGCATATTACTTACACCACTATCATTTCACCGGTGAAGCACTCATGTTCCTAGTTGTTCAAACTTTACTGTTATTACGCAATCCTAACCCAGAAGTGCCAATATAAGAATTTTGTTTCGAAATGATAATAATATCCCGTATTATGTTATGTGTCAGATCACGCATGTCTCGAATGATAACACATCCCTGGATCTTCCTGTCTACTAATCTATATATATCTTCATACTTGATTTTGTGGCGGGAAAGTGGGCAATGTAAGTGCGGGATAAATTTAAGGAAAGGTATTATATATACTTGTGGTTTAGGAATAATTAACACCGCAATATGTCTTGTAGTCTTAGCATTTCAATTTCACATGGAAAATAGTGCATATTTACCGACATAAATCCTAAGATATGTAGATTCATCAGAAGAGCATCTTCAACATTCGGCTCATTTTCTCAACAAAAGCACAGAAATAACAGGTTTGTGATATTCTGTAATGGTTTGGTAATGGAAATGATGTATCTAGCAGTATATATACCTCTATACAAGGAAATAAGTTATTGTTACAAACCGACTATGTTCAAAATTCTGTTCCGCAAATATCCATCATTTCATTTAGAAATAGGCGTAGGAGGCGAGGCCAAGAGGGGTAACTGTCCCCCTAAATTGTAACTTTTCGGGCAGGCGTATACAAAGATTCGGGCACTTTTCTTGGTGGGTAATTAAAATGAAAACAAAAAGAACAGGTTTATCGGGAAGAGAAATATAACCAATATTTTGAGCACTAAGAGATATCGAAACTGCCTTTCTGCAAATTCTCCTGTGTCTTGGGCATGGTAAACCATGCATGCATGAGCACACATTATCTGGCAATTTTCATTTTTCCCACTAAATGGAAATTGGCCCTGCGCTTATGTTTAGAAAGATGTCATTTCTATTTATGTATAAGCATAAAGGTAGCCAAAAGGTGGCCCTGTATAGGGGGCGATCGTCTCACCAATATTCCTTAATATTCCAATTTTATCGCTTCAAAATTAGGCCGCGGCAGGGGCCATATTTTGTATCCTGTCGGTTTATTTCTGCTACTTGCCCCACCAATGTGGAAATCCTAGCTACGCCACTGCTGAAGGGTTGTATACTGTCATCATATATGATTCTGCGATCCTGCGAAAGGTTTATTCATAGAAAGTCACAATGCAGACAAAAGGCGTGCCTAAAATGAAGAAAGAACATGTATATCAAATATATTATTTCCCATTGCATAGTTGTAATACAAAAAAGACTTGGTCATTGTTTTCAACATTAGTCGGACTTGTTTTGATTTTTCAACAATTTCGGATTTTCTCAGTTTCATTCCCTACACCCTTCCTACACCCCTGTCCCCTGGCATTACTTAAATGGCACTTACTTACCATATTGCCACGCAAAGTTTTAACGTCAATAACAAGATATGTGTATGGGTTAAAGAAAAGTTATTTAAAGGAGCACCAGACCGAAAAGTGAGGGCGCTTATATTTCAGATTTTCACAGATATATCATCCACAACAGATCGATAAACTCCATATTTCCAGTATTCCATTTTTTTACTCGCTTAAAAGCGCATACAATTTTCAGCAGAAAAGACCAAATTTCCGAGGACTTCACCCGAACGCAACCATTGACACTGCGATTTCGCGCCTGGACAATATAAGATGGATGGAGATAGCTCGTCAGCAATATTAAATATTTGCCCCTACCATGAAGGGCAGCAATTGAATACAGCTGTTAGAAGCTTTTCGAGAGGGCGCCGAATGCTCACAGGGGCGTAAAAATTGTCTTGAGAATATTTGTATTCTCAACGCTGTAAATGTTTTCTCTCAAAGCTTTATTCTTACATCAAAAACATGAAAACCATCCCTAGACCCAAAGTAAAGACACATATTGTAGTCAATGGGATTCTACATTTGAACATTTGTTTCAAAATATATATTCCTAACTAATTTTAGTGTGGAATTAAAACGATTTTAAGCAATCTTCTCCTACCAAACTCAAGCCAAAAAACGCCTACCAGGACGTCAACTCTAGGTTTTTGAGAAGTTCTTTTCAATTTTCGGAAAAATTCCTTCCACTTTCGCATTTTTGGGAATTTTCTTCTATTTTAGTGAAATTTTGGGGGTATTTTCTTTAATAGTTAGGAAGATTTTCTGCAATGTTTGGAAAATTTCCTTCATTTTCGGAATACTTTCTTCAATATTTAAGCAATTTTCTTCAATTTTCGGAAAATTTCCTTCATTCTGAAGAAATTTTCTTCAATGTTTGTGTTCTTTTCAATTTTCGTGAAAATTCCTTCCATTTGGGGGAAAATTTTCTTCTAGTTTCATAATATTTCCTTCATCTTAGGGATATTTTCTTCAATATTTAAGAAATTTTCGGAAAATTTCCTTCATTTTGGCGATATTTTTTTCAATATCTAGGAAGTTTTTCTTCAAATTTTGGGAACTTTTCTTCATTCTACAAAAGTTTCCTTCATTTTCGGCATTTTTTTTTCGTCCCTAGATTTAAAACACTGAATTTATGCAATTTCCTAAATGGTGCCATATGGTGTATGCCAATATAGATTTATGTGCACGTTTTACTGAATGGCATTTTTTATTTTAGGAAGGGGAAAGGGCGCCAAAATATCCTTGCCCCGCAGTGAAGCATGACCTACCATGCCATTGGCTACCTTCATGACCGTACGAGCCCCCCTCCGGCAGCCTGCCTCCCGTCCCACTCCGTCAGTCCGTTGGCTGGATACCGATCTTCGTCGGGCAGAAATGTATAATATTGGATGCACTTGTGTCCTGGTATAAGATTATATCTCAGTCATGCCCGACTCGGGCCGGGCAGAGATTTAAAATGTTGGATATCTGGATGTTTTGTTGGAATTAGAGACACATATCAAATCATGCCTGAATCGTTTAGATATCAGAATCTTCTTCACCCGACTCGGCGTGATGTTGATCTGCTGATTGGGTTCGGATTGGGCAACTGCCTGACTAGAGGGGACATATGATAGCCTTTTAAAGTCAATAGCCTGATATTATGGGCCATTTCTGGACATCAAAAACTAGAAATCTTCCAGGGGCTTCGCCTGTTGGACCCTATCAGAGTTGCGTCCATAAACCCAACAATTGTAGCCGAATTTTTAGGGGAAAATTCTCCTCTGCCTAACAGTGTTTAGAAATGGTAACCCAAATTCCCAAAAGCCTATCTAAGCCTATCATCATCATCATCATCATCATCATCATCATCATCATCATAATAATAATAATAATAATAATAATAATAATATAAATAATAATACAAGGATTTTATATAGTGCCATTTTCTATACAGGTATATTCAAAAGCACTTTACAAGCAAACATAGCTCAAAGCTGCAGCATGCTGCCACAATTTACGGTGCAAAGGCTGTAGTATTATTACCTTGCTCCACTCTTAAATGCTGAGCACCAAGCAAGAAGGCAGCAGGTCCCATTTAGCAAGAAGGCAGCAGGTCCCATTTAGCAAGAAGGCAGCAGGTCCCATTTAGCAAAAAGGCAGCAGGTCCCATTTAGCAAGAAGGCAGCAGGTCCCATTTAGCAAGAAGGCAGCAGGTCCCATTTAGCAAGAAGGCAGCAGGTCCCATTTAGCAAAAAGGCAGCAGGTCCCATTTAGCAAGAATGCAGCAGGTCCCATTTAGCAAGAAGGCAGCAGGTCCCATTTAGCAAGAAGGCAGCAGGTCCCATTTAGCAAGAAGGCAGCAGGTCCCATTTAGCAAGAAGGCAGCAGGTCCCATTTAGCAAGAAGGCAGCAGGTCCCATTTAGCAAGAAGGCAGCAGGTCCCATTTAGCAAGAAGACAGCAGGTCCCATTTAGCAAGAAGACAGGCAGCAGTCCCATTTAGCAAGAAGGCAGCAGGTCCCATTTAGCAAGAAGGCAGCAGGTCCCATTTAGCAAGAAGGCAGCAGGTCCCATTTAGCAAGAAGGCAGCAGGTCCCATTTAGCAAGAAGGCAGCAGGTCCCATTTAGCAAGAAGGCAGCAGGTCCCATTTAGCAAGAAGGCAGCAGGTCCCATTTAGCAAGAAGGCAGCAGGTCCCATTTAGCAAGAAGGCAGCAGGTCCCATTTAGCAAGAAGGCAGCAGGTCCCATTTAGCAAGAAGGCAGCAGGTCCCATTTAGCAAGAAGGCAGCAGGTCCCATTTAGCAAGGTCCCATTTAGCAAGAAGGCAGCAGGTCCCATTTAGCAAGAAGAGCAGGTCCCATTTAGCAAGAAGGCAGCAGGTCCCATTTAGCAAGAAGGCAGCAGGTCCCATTTAGCAAGAAGGCAGCAGGTCCCATTTAGCAAGAAGGCAGCAGGTCCCATTTAGCAAGAAGGGCAGGTCCCAGGTCCCATTTAGCAAGAAGGCAAGGAAGGCAGCAGGTCCCATTTAGCAAGAAGGCAGCAGGTCCCATTTAGCAAGAAGGCAGCAGGTCCCATTTAGCAAGAAGGCAGCAGGTCCCACTTAGCAAGAAGGCAGCAGGTCCCATTTAGCAAGAAGGCAGCAGGTTAGCAAGAAGGCAGCAGGTCCCATTTAGCAAGAAGGCAGCAGGTCCCATTTAGCAAGAAGGCAGCAGGCAGGTCCCATTTAGCAAGAAGGCAGCAGGTCCCATTTAGCAAGAAGGCAGCAGGTCCCATTTAGCAAGAAGGCAGCAGGTCCCATTTAGCAAGAAGGCAGCAGGTCCCATTTAGCAAGAAGGCAGCAGGTCCCATTTAGCAAGAAGGCAGCAGGTCCCATTTAGCAAGAAGGCAGCAGGTCCCATTTAGCAAGAAGGCAGCAGGTCCCATTTAGCAAGAAGGCAGCAGGTCCCATTTAGCAAGAAGGCAGCAGGTCCCATTTAGCAAGAAGGCAGCAGGTCCCATTTAGCAAGAAGGCAGCAGGTCCCATTTAGCAAGAAGGCAGCAGGTCCCATTTAGCAAGAAGGCAGCAGGTCCCATTTTTAAAAGTCTTTGGTATGACTTGGCCGGAATTCAATCCCATGACCTTCCGACTGATAGCGGGTGCTTTACCAATTGAACTAACCAGTCGGTCATTTAAACAGTATATAGTCAATTTGATAATCATGAATTACTTTCTTTACATTAGATGTCGAGAGGAAAGAGCAAGCATATGTCAGCAACCTCATACTCACTTGATGCAGACATATTCTTTGTGGTTTAGCCAACTCTGGACATGTGTCTGAAAATTTGTTCCATGTCCTCTCCCGCAGTACTTCTGGCATTCTCTTGGTTGTCACCAGACCAAACAACCTGCAACCATAAGAAAGAAAGTATGCATATATTGTAGGTCTTTAAGTTTAGTGACTACCACTTAAATACATCATGTATATGCAAACAAATTGAAGATAATCATACCTGGCAGTTCCAAGCATGAACTGTGGCATGCATCACTGATAGAGCTGGTCTGACTTTATCCACAGCGTCCCTGAAAATAGTGTGCCTCTTGGCGACCTTCTCTGCCCAAGGCCAGTACTTGCAAATGACGTCTTGCCACAGGAAACTCACTTTCCTTGGTAGGACATGGCTCACATGAAGGTAATGGTGAAAGGCATATCTCTCCCCTGTAAACATATTTACTGCTTTAGATGCCATGGCATGCCTACAGCCAGCGACAACAAGACCCGTCTCATCTAACGAAGCTCAAATTTTGCTTCCCGAACCTCGAGCAGCTCTCCAATATGAGGATCCACATAGGTTGTCTGAGCCAGTCCCCTAAATAGATTATGATTGGTAGAAATAAAATAAGCCGTTAGATGTAAAATTATGTTTAAAGTTTAAGAAATGATTGCACTGATTTTTCAAACATTATCCAAAACTTAAAATTACAAAAAGAGCAATACTCTGTTATCTACAAATGAGGAACAGCCTAAAATTAAAAAGCTTTAGTGTTCAACAATTTTTTTCTTGCAAATAAAGAGAAATTAAAAAAATGTCTTTTACTTGTGTCATCTTACTATCATACTTATCATCAAAATAATAATTATCATTGTAATCAACATAAAAATCAGACCCACTCTAATAAGCGCACACCCCACTTTTTTTGACTGATAACGTAATTTATTTGATTAATTTGAAGACTAAAAATAAGTTATGTTACATTATTTGGATATTTTCTGTAATGCTCACGATGTTTTTGTGGTGGTTATTGTGGGGCTAGTATAGAACCAGTTCACACAATGCCGGCAGTTTGAACAGCTTGTTGTACACAGCTGGACTATGGGTGTTTATCAGAAAGAGACTTCAGGCCTAAAAAGTGGTGCACTTCTATATTTTTTATGTCCATTATGATAGTTAGGATTTAGGCCCTTCTGCCAGTCATTCGGCATAGGCTTTGTTTATGTCCATTATGATAGTTAGGATTTAGGCCCTTCTGCCAGTCATTCAACATAGGCTGCAAAGAAGATTTCTCAATTGTCCTGTATCCCTGGCAGCACACTCTATGTGAATTTTAATTATTCCAATAAAGTCAGTTCAAGGCTAACTTTTACATTTTCTTTATTATCTTTAAGTCCAGGAGATGTTTCACTATACAATTTTGTAGATTCTAAATAAAACTTTAAGCACCAAATAAATATATGTAAACAAAAATCATCAAATAAATCTTCACTTCCAGAATATCATAAACAACAAGTGTCTGAAGCTTTTATCAAATTAAACATTTTTGTTAGCTTTGATGTCATAAAATATATGTTATATTAAAAACATACCTTTGTTTGCTGCATATTACCAATCAGCTGGTCATGCTGTGCCACAGTCTTGTTGTTCACGATAAATACATCCTGGTAGTAAGGTGTTTGGTTTCCCCTTTAAAAGAAACAACAAATCAGATTTGAATCAACCACTGGAACATACATATAATAATATTTTCCATTTACTGTACACTGTAGTTGGTAATCTCAAATTAAATCTATAGAATACCACACAACAGACACAAGAAGTTCTCAGACAAATTGAATGATATCTTTGGAGAATCCAATGTAAGTCCACTATGAAATGTAAAACATCACCAATAACTCCAGAGTGAACACACTTCAAATATGCCTTTCATATTACAACTATTGACTTACAAAGTTGGGTACAATTTAATTTAATAAAAAGAAATATAATGTTTAACATTACATTCATACAACATATCATAAAAAGCTTGTTTAATATTAATTACATTCATACAACATATCATAAAAAGCTTGTTTAACATTACATTCATACAACATATCATCAAAAGCTTGGTTAACATTACAGTCATACAACATATCATAAAAAGCTTGGTTATTCATACAACATATCATAAAAAGCCTTTTCCTGATGTGAACAAATTGTATTACGTCTGGAAATTGTGTAATTATACCAGCACATGCTGGATTAAACTTACCCAATGGACAAAGAATGGTTTGTCATTTCTTTGCATTATACCAATGAATGACTCAAAAATTACAGTCTTTGAAATATTCAACATGAAGGTGAATTAAGGAAAGTAAAGCCTTTCAAAGTGAAAAATAAACATTCTTACAAATAATTGATTTAACAATAATTACTGTATCTTGGTACTTTGGCATATCTGTACACCTTAAAATTTATTTTCATATGGCAAGAGTGTTCTTCCATTGTACAAGGTGAACACTGTATGACATCCATCTCTAAAAGCTGCAACTCCCTTTGGCAGAAACGGTATTCCCTCAATGCAGTTGCAAGAGTGACATGATTGACAGGAAAATCCTTAACAAAACAAAATATAAATGAGTATCATAATATGCTAATTAAATGTCCCTAAAAAATGATACTGTCTGCCTGAAATAAAAGTGTATGAATAATGGCAATATAAACAATACTATGTTCGTACTGTAATATGACTGTATGAAGCTTCAAAGATAATAAAATATACAATTCCATTCATACATGA
The DNA here is from genome assembly GCA_020152595.1 of Chiridota heheva. NCBI lineage: Eukaryota > Metazoa > Echinodermata > Holothuroidea > Apodida > Chiridotidae > Chiridota > Chiridota heheva. The sequence continues at coordinate 297,825 of JAIGNY010000224.1, forward strand.
AACGTCTTAAAGTGCAGCTGCAATGCCAGAGATGGAAGAAGCTGGAAAATTTAATGTAATCTTGTCCAGTAGATGTAAAAGATCCACTTAGACAAGAAGGTCAAATCGGCTGGGACTTGCAGGCCAAAATCCATGGCTTAGGATGTTCCTTATCTCCCAAGCATCATTACTTCTCTGACAACTATAGCACACAGGAATGCACCTCTGAGCATGAAAACGACCTGTAGTAAATGCAAAGAAAATTGTTTCATAAGTTGGTATCATACCAAAATAAGCAAAATTTAAAACATCAATCAATTATTTGGAATACATTTAATGTTGCTATCATCATCTATGTCATTAGCATTAACCCTTTTAATTTCCAGTTTTAGAGTTGTAATTTTTACGCTATTGCTCGACTCATTCAAGAGCATTTGTTTGTTATGCATATTTTTCTAATGTAATCTTATACTTTTAATGTATTCCTCTAATATACACAAAATTTGGGCCAGTTATGTAAATGTGTGTAATTCCTGCAAAATATAATTGAGGCAGACCACAAAACTGTGATTCCAAGTAAGTAACAAAGAAATACCACACAGGTCATGTAAAAAAAACTATTCCAAGCTCCTCAATAACACCCATCAAGAAAATTGCATGTTTTTTACAAGGGAATTGGAAATGCTGTTAAATGATCAAACGATTTAAGTGGATTCTATCATCATATGATATAATGTATCAATCAAGCTTTCTCTATATTCCAGTATCTCATACAAAAGATACAAATTAATTTTTAAAAGAACAAACTTCTGAATAAATAAACCAACTGAGAGCTACAGGATACATCTTAACATTAATGACAGTGCAAAAGCTGAGGCAATCACTTCATTTTCATCAAGGACCCAGAGCAATCTTAGAATTACCATGAACAGCCAAGCTCTACAATGGTTCATAATAATTCTTCAGTTTTTCATAAACAGAATTAAGGGATAAATTTCTAAACAACAATGTGTTAAAAAGAAATGTCGAATAGACAGGGATTTGTGATTCATTTTCTGATTGTAACAGAAATATGATAATCATAATATTGGTCAAGACATCATATTATCATAACCATTACAGTGCAAAAATCAAACATATTGTCAATATTTCTTGAAAAGATCTACCTGAAGTGGTTATCACTATGTATGTTCCTGATGGTCTCCTTTCATATATGCCATCCCTGCTTCCACAACACTCACAAATATAAGGCGCATCAAGCGGAAAACAACACTCTGTGAAAATATTTCAAAGAAGAAAAAAAATGATTGAAAAATCAAACAGCAAAGACTGGCCTTAATTTTTTTTTTTATTTCAAATGCCTTTAATCAATAAATTTTTTTTAGCTTCACTAAAATGGCCAAAATATTAAATTTAATTGAATATGGCCTATAACAGTACATGCAGTAAACTAATTATCAGACATTACTGCGCAATAAAAGTAAATATGAAAGCAGTCAAGAGTCTTGCTTTCACACTTGAGCCAATGAGAATAGGTCTGCAAACAATAATAGACCTAGATTTTACAGATAACACCACCCTTTTTGCTATTACCTTTAAGAATGCTGAGAAACTCTTACATCTAGTAGAAACTGCAATGAAGGAAAACTGGACTAGGAATGAATGTCAAAGGCAATGCTACTCAGTGTCACTCCATTAACAATCACAACTCTGGATAGAAATGACCTAGAAATATTACAGGAAATAAATTAGGAGCCTTTACTTGCCAGTAGTGAGAAGAAAGACATCAATAAACAAGTGCAAGCATACAATACAGTAGCAAGGATGAAGACTGCAAACGTCATTTGCCTACAATGCTCAGGAACCTGCAGATCAAGCTATTTAACAATACCGTTGAACCAGCTCTGACCTATATGGTGCTGAAACTTGGGCAATGACATCAACCCTAGCGAAACCTCTCGTGGCTTGCTATACACGCCTCTTAAGGAAATCATTAAATATCCCATACCAATTATGCACCACTAATACAGACTTCTATGGGAAGTTATCCCCAATATTTGAGAGACGGAGGACAAGAAGACTAAAGATGGCAGGACACGGTGTCAGGAGAAAAGATGACACTGCCTTGAAGGTTCTTATTTGGCAAACTAAGCATGGAAAAAAAGCAAGAGGGCAACCTAGGAAAGACTTAATTAAACTTTTTGCAAAAGATACCAGAATAAATGGGCAGGAAATCAAGAACTGCATAAACAGTGTGGTACAGAAAGCCATCACAAAAGTGTGATAGTAAATAAGAAAGTAAGTAATTGTGTGCTTTTATATGATTGTGATAAACATTAGTCGAAAGAGAAATTAAAATGAGAGGAGATTATTTAGTAGTATTAAGACATTATTGCTTTTCAATTCAGCTAGATCTGCTGATTAACTAAAATTAAATTTGGAGGCAAACATAAAGTAAAGAAAGTAATCTTTTTAAAATGTAAGACTTGATATTAACAAAGTAGAAAAACAAAGTGAAGCCACAAAAAACATATATTACAGTACATCGCATATATACTTCTTTGATGTGATGCGATTTCCCCACACAGATACTCAACTTACTGTAGGTAGACCACAAGATAATTTCTTTACTTTTTTTTCCTACTCAAAGAAGCATTTATTTTGGTCACCAGATGAAACATAGAGTGTTATTTCTCTAGCGAATAAAATCATCATTTTTCAGTTTTTTGGTCGCCAAGATTTAGGTTTTCATCACCATGGCGACAATGGCAATAGGAATTGGCGAGGGTTGTTATGAAGAGGCCTTTGGATAATTTAATTAAAAAGGCTTACAGAGCTGCGGACCACAGTGGAAAGTTTGTTTTCACCACACCAAAGATTTACGCCATAATTTTTTGAAAACCTACCTAATCACGCCAGTTTTGTTCATCATTACAGGTCATCTATTGGGTTCGTTAGGTTGAAGCCTCTGCACCCAGATCTCCATCTTTATTACTTCTAGTTAGGGCTTTAAACTCTAAATACTTTAAATCAGCACAGTGATCATACTTCAGGCTGATATCTAACCAACTTTGATCTAATCTAGATTCAAATGACTTGACACTTGGTGTGTTGACAACACTGGTTGGTAGATCGTTCCAGATTTCAGTTATACAGTATGTAGAGAGAAGTAAGTGGTTCCAAATTTCAGTTATAAGTAGTTTTTTTCTGATGTTGGAGTTGGCTGGTTGAATTAAAAGCTTGTAGCTACGATGACCTATTGTACGATATTTAGAGTGATAAGAGTCACCCAGAAAGCTACACTTTAGGATCGTAGACTTGGTGGATAATTTTGTATGTCTCTATCATATCACCTCTTAGACAGCAATACATGTAGATGAGAGTGCGCAGATCAAGATGTTTGAGACGGTTAGTGTAGCTCATATGGGAAAAATTTGGAAGCAGTTTGGTTGCTCGATGATAAACTCTTTCAATGTCTTTAATGTAGCCTTTTCTAAAAGGAGACCAGATCATTCCTGCAAATATTCTAAATGTGGGTGAATCAGAGCTTTAAACAATAACAAGAAAATTTCCTTGTTGAGACATGTAAATGAGTATTGGATAATATCAAGAATTTTGTTGGCCTTGTTGATCATGGTGTAAATATGATTTTTGAATGCGAGGTTGTTGTCGAATATCACACCGGTGATTATTATAGGCCATACTATAATAAGAGAAAAGTATGCCAAATTTTGTAAACTGGCTAAGCTTCATGCCGACAATCTTCGGCGTAACATACAGTAGGCCTAGTTAAATACTTTCCAGATGGCTACGGAGCAAAAACAGGGAATGTTTGCTTGATTAAAAAAATATTCTCTGACATAATTTCATCCAAAAGCCTGTGGAGCCACAGAGCCAGCTACGAGGAGTACTTAGCAATAGCAGTTGCGAGGTATTCTGCAATCACTCAGCAACAACACTGTCTGCATTTTCAGAAAGGCTAGGCCTAGCCTACGTCATGATGTCCCCTAGCGACGTAACGTTAGTTTGCAGCCCTTTTCGGCAGAACATAATTTTGAAGGATTTTTATTTCGAACTCCATGACCTGTGATTTGGCAAAATTTGTATGCCTACTGTAGCCTAGTCCTAAACAACAGGAGTTATGGTTGCCTAGCATGATAAAGTAAACTTTAGGAACGGATGTGGTCTAGGCTTAGGCCTATGTTAAGTTACCGATTAATGGCCTAGCCTAGTTATTCATCATATAGGCCCTACCCCGGTTCCAGTCCTAGGTCTACTTCCCCACTGTTCTTTTTTTTCCCCTTGTTGCTGTGTTGGCTGACGTTCAGTGAGTGCCGTCGTTAAATTCTGATTTACGCCTAACGGACGCAAAACAAATGTCCCAGTGATAAAATACGTGAACGTGGGTTGTGAAAATAACTAGACCTAGCCTAATAGTGTTAATAGATTGTCACCCTCGGTTGGTGGAAACCAGCCATCTTCGGTTTTGTTTTAATCAGACAGGGACCTACGTTAGGCCAGACTGTAATAACGTTAGTAAACGTTAAATTGGTCAAGCCTCCGGTTTGGTAACCGAGGCTTGAGTCCCAGGGTGCGTCTCCAACCAGTGCTCCACAACTGCTTCATAAAACGACCGTGGGCGTCTTGACGTTGGTATTCCAAGTTAGAAAGACTTGTGTCGGGACATTAACTCTCTGCTCTAGACGCTAACCAAAGCATTGACAATCAGAGCGTAATCCTAAGACCAGTGTGCTACCCTAGCCCGGAAAAGGTAGTACAGCATTAATTTTTGCAAAAAAATAGTTTAAGACATCCGAAAGACAATAAGACAACTTGCTCTCAGGCGATTCATATTATTAGAAGAACTGACAGATTCCTCTAATATTTTAGCGTTCCAATTGATAGTCCCCATGGAGGCTTTCCAAAAATTTCACGTTGAAACTTTTTTTTTGTTTTAAAGTAAATATTCAACAGCAACTCACGTAACGCAAACACCGAAACAAACTCCTGCAACCACTCATTTACCTATATTCATTATAATTAAATACATAAAGTAATACACCTATCGTACTTCGATTAGGAAATTCCGAAGTCCGATATAGCTGAGTCCTTATCATGCGGGCCATTTTCCGCCTTTAAGTTTCATCCAAATTTCATCCAATTGCCTTTAAACCTTATCCAATTTTCAACCAAGTGCCTTTGAGTTTCATCAACTTTGTTTACTATTTTGCAAATCACTTTGCTAGTCACTTTCAAATAAGTGCCATAGCCGCGCGCAAACATGGTATGGTGGCCGCATACTGGGGGCCGCACACCGAGGCGGGGCCATCAAAAGTTGTAAAGTTTATTTAGGCAATGGAATGCGTTTTATTTATTCCATTCCATGATACAGCTTGTGACTGTTATCGATAATAATTACAACTGTTAATGCAGGGGACATTCTGCTCGATTATTGCAGCAAAGAATAAAACAACAACCTGCGTTAATATTGCGTCCAAAATAACGCAGGGAATCAGCTAATATAATGCAAGCATGCCACCACACCACCCGAATCGTTTACTAACGCTCAAATAACAACGCACCTAATTTGTGTGTTATACACAATTTCATACATATTGTACATTGTGTGTTATACACAATTTAACAAAGAGACTGGGTTGCAAATAGCCACCATTTCTAAGAAAATATATAACTTACCTTCTGACCTTTAATCATTTCGCCGGTGAAGCACTCATGCATGTAGATCCCTGATTGTTTAAGCTTCGCTATTATTACACAATCTCAAGCAAGACGTGTCAATATAAGAATTTGTTTCGAAATGATGATAATATCCTATATTATATCATGTGTCAGATCACGTATCTCTCCAATGATTCCATGTACAACCACCTTCCTGGAACAACACATCCCTGAATCTACTATTAATTGTCATATTTGATTTTGTGGAGGGAAAGTGGGCAATGTAAGTGCGGAATAAATTCAAGTGAAGGCATTATATTTACTGTGGTTTTAAGAATAACCCCCGGCGCAATATTTCGTGTCTTAGCATTTCAAATTCACATGGAAAATAGTGCACAATTCCCCGACATAGTCTATAAGATACTGTAGATTCATCAAAAGAGCATCTTCAACATTCGGCTTATTTTTTCAACAAAAGCACAGAAATAACAGGTTTGTGATATTCTATAGTAGCTTGGTCATGGAAATGATGTATTATTTAGCAGTAAATAGGCTTACACCTCTATACAAGGAAATAAGTCATTGTTACAAATCGACTATGTTCAAAAGGCTTTTCCACAAATATTCATCATTTCATTTAGAAATTGGCGTAGAAGAAGCGGTCAAGAGGGGTAACCCCCCCCCCCCCCTCCCCCTCTTCCTAAATTGTAACTTTCCGGGTAGGCGTATACACAAATTTGGGCGCCTTTTTTTTTTTTTTGGTGGGTAAAATGAAAACATGTTTTTCGGGAAGAGAAATATAACAAATATTTTGAGCACTAAAAAAAATATCAAAACTGCCTTTCTGCAAATTCTCTTGCGTCTTGCAATTGGGCATGGTAAACCATGCATGTATGGGCACACATTACCGGGCAATTTTCATTTTCCCCCTAATTGAAATTCGGCCCTACATGCCCTACGCTTATGTTTAGAAAGATGTCGTTTCTATTTATGTATATGCATAAAGGTATAGTAGCGTATAGCCAACGGGTGGGTCGTGGGCAGAGGGGGCGATCGCCCCGGCAATATTCCATTTTTATCGGCTCAAAATTAGTACCGATCGTCGACAGGGGCCATATTTTGTATCCTGTCGGCTTATTTCTGTTACTTGCCTCACCAATGTGGCAATCCTGGCTACACCACTGCTGAAGGGATGTATACTGCCATCATTTGATTCTGCGATCCTGTATGCCTGTGAAAGGATTATTCATAAAAGAGTCACAATGCAGACAAAAGGTTTTCCCTAAAACAAAGATAAAACATCATAAACTGATAACAAAAAAATGTAATTTCCCATGTACAGTTGTAATACAAAATACATTTTCGGACTTAATTGATTTTTCAACATTTTCGGTACGAAGATATTGAAAACATTGACTAAGTTTTTGTTTTTGTATTTAGAACTGTACAATGGAAAGTGTATTTTGATGGTGTTCGTTTTAGACATACTTTTTGTCTGCACTGTGACTTTTGTTACAATGGTTTTTGGCAAGGAATCCTATTTCAGGAAATATCTCTTCTTCTATTTCAGTGACCTTCCAAAGGCCTATTGCAAATCTTTAAAACAAAGTACCGGAAACATAAAAGAAAGACCTTGGAAAATGCATGGTCTAAATTCGAAAATGTTGGAAAATATAGTAGGCTGTAAGTCTCTTTCGGTAAATACAATGGCAAAAATGTCTTAATATGTTAAATAAAAAATATCAAGAAATGATTTTTGGTAATTTTGTAAGTCTTCCAAGTTCCATTCCTACGTTTGACTTTTTGATATATTTTTGTGGTCTTCCGTCTTCGTTTTAAAGGTCTTCGTTTGACACACCGTGGCCCAGTAGATAGTCTGACCTAGAAAAATAGAAGTTCGAAAATTAGGGGAAGTAGACTGAACTTTTCGGAAATTACACTAGGAAAAAGGAAAAGTCCGAAAATATTAAAAAATACTTTGAGAAAGAATGACTTGCTTCTTTTTCATTTGAAGCTCTTCGTTTGAGAGAGTTTTGTGGTCTTCTATCTTCAGTCTTTATTTCAGACACACCCCAAAAGACATGATGGTTGAGAAAAAATGTATACTTGCCATTTATTTGTTAAAGAATGTGATTTAGATTGAACAAAAACCTCCCCCATTTTTAAGATGTCCCTTCTTACGCCTCTGGCATTATTCCTAAACAACAAGGAAAGGGTAAATGCCAACATTAAATAAGGACGGTCGCCAATTTTCTCACCCCAGTGGGACACGCACCCACCCAGTGGGAAAACTTACCCACACCAGCGGGAACATTTTCTTACCCCAGCGGGGGTATTTACCAACCCCAGCGAGGATCAAATGTTTTAATCGTTGTTATTGTCAATAACAATGGAAAAATATTGATATACATACGATCCTAGGTATGACATTAAACTGCATCCGGTGGTGAGGCTTTAGTTCTGGAGTTTTGGGAGTGTGGAGTCACCCTTAGTCATCATCACTCCCAGGTCCACTCTGGCCCGGAGTGGTAGTACCTGTACAGGGTCCCATCTATGGGTTAAATAGATCTGCCTACGGCAGCAGGTAGTCAGAGCACTGGCAAGCGAGCACTAAAGGACCTGTACCTGGTTACCAATGCCTTCCGCTTCGGGGGATATCATCCATGTGGCATGTGGATACTGCGAGCTTCACATAGGAGTGGCGACCAGTGGAGTTTACTTTTCGCTTTGAATGGAATGTTTACAATGAAATCTACTGCTAATGAAAATTCATGCTGCCTCGGTCGTCGCGCAGTTGAAAAAGGACCGCGTTCCCCAGTGAATGATCAGGCTGGGAACGATAAGTGTGCTACTGGTCAAAATAAAACTAAAGATGGAATTGTTGACTGTCAGAACATGTTTCTCTTTTCAACATTTAATGCAAGGACACTTAACTATCCTGAGAGAATAAGCGAACTGTTAGCTAATTCTGAGTATCACAACATTGGTATTATTTGTTTACAAGAGCATAGACTCTTTCATGAAGAGGAGATTAAATATACAGAGCTGAGCAAAGGGTGGATGCTGGTAACCAGTTCAGCTTGGAAAAATCGGCAAAATGCAACTATAGGAGGTGTTGGCTTACTTCTCCAGAAACAGGCAGTACAGGCGCTCAACAAGGTAGAGATAATCTCAAAGAGATTATTGGTAGCAACCTTTAATGGTAACCCTGCTGCAACTGTGATATCCTGCTACAGTCCAACCAACCAATCAAATCTTGATGAGGCAACCAATTTCTATGAGGAACTAGCAGAAGTATTCAAATTGGTTCCAAAGCACAATGTTCTTTTAATCGGAGGACATGAATGCCAAAATTGGGAGAGATGACTACAATGGCATATCTTACCACAACGAAACAAATAGAAATGGCCAACTATTGCTGGATTTGCTGACAAGCTGCGATCTTATTTCACTTAGCAACATATTCAAAAAAAGGTCAGGGAAGCTCTGGTCATTCACGTATCCCAATGGACAACATGCGCAGTTAGACTACATACTTATAAATCGCAAGTGGCGTAACAGTGCTAAAAATTGTGAACCATACAGCTCTTTTGTTTCAGTTGGTTCAGATCACAGAATTGTAACCGCAAAGCTGAAATTAAGCCTACGGGCCAACACAGTAAGTAAACGCCCTCCACAGTATGACTGGTCTCAGCTGCTTGATAACACATCAGTGCGTGAGAGCTACACAGTTGAAGTTCATAACCGCTTTGAAGCACTGCAAGCTTTACAGGTGGATGAATTAGTTGAAGCTACCTACTCCAACCTCATCACCGCTCACGAAATAGCAACCAAAAACACATCCCTAAGAAGTTAAAGCGCTCCAAAAGAGTACCATGGGAAGATGATGGTATCACTGAAAAACGACTGGCGCTGAAGATGGCATATCACGCTTTATGCCAGAGTAGTGAGGAAAATATAGACTTTACAGAGTATGATCATCTGAAACAGGAATTAAAATCGGCATACACAAGAAACCAGGAAAAATATATTCGTAAGAAGACAAAAGAGATCACAGATGCTGCTCACCAGCGCAAGTCCAGGATAGCTTGGTCAATTATTAATGAAGTTAGTGGCAGAAAAAGCTCAACCAAAGGAAAAATCAGAGCAGATACACCTAAAGAAAGACTTGAAAAGTGGCAACAGCATTTTCAACAACTGCTGGGGCAACCACCAAACACAAATGATGCTGCAATCTTACCTGTAGTTGAAGGTGAGCTTCCTATTGACACTGAACCATTCACTATGACAGAGCTAATTACAGTCATCCTAACTATGTCCCTTAACAAAGCAACTGGTTATGATAATGTACCAACAGAGGTTTGGAAAAGTGGAATATTAAACCAGCAACTTCTGGGCATTTGCAACATGGCTCTACAAGGTAACATACCAACTGCATGGACGAAGAGTGAAATTATACCTATATTAAAGAAAGGTGACCTTGGTTTGACCAGTAATTACAGGGGTATCAGCCTTACATGCATCTCAGCAAAGATCTTTAACAAACTATTGTTACATCGTATCCGAGCACACATTGAACCGTTTCTTCGTAACAATCAGAATGGTTTTAGACCAAAAAGGGGCACAATATCGCAAATTTTGACACTTCGCAGACTCATTGAAGGCATTAAGGCAAAACACCTACCTGCGGTGCTCACTTTTGTTGATTTTCGCAAGGCTTTTGATAGTATTCATCGTGAAAAAATGCTGCAAATCCTCCTTGCTTATGGTATACCGCCTTTCATTGTCAATGCCATTGGTATTATGTATAAAAACACAACAGCAAGGGTCAGAAGTCTGATGGTGATACAGACTTTTTCCAAATTCTGGCCGGAGTTCTACAGGAGACACTCTTGCTCCCTTCCTGTTTATCATAACACTCGACTATGCTTTGAGGAAAGCTATGGAGAACCATGCACACCTGGGTTTTACCTTGAAGCAACGGCAGAGCAGACGCCACCCATCTACAACATTGACTGACACTGATTTTGCAGATGACATCGCGCTGCTGTCAGACAACATTGCTGATGCTGAACATCTATTACACAGAGTTGAACAGGCTGCCAAAGAGGTTGGTCTGACAATAAATAGTCAAAAGACTGAGTACATGATGTACAACTATCCACAAGCTAGCCTCAAGGACATTAACGGTACCACTTTAAAGCAAGTCACCAACTTTCAGTATCTTGGTTCGTGGGTAGACTCCACCAAGAAAGACATAGATGTCCGAATTGGAAAAGCATGGACTGCCTGTTCCAAGCTGAGCAACATATGGCGTAGTGATCTCTCCAGAGATCTCAAAATCAATTTCTTCAAGGCAGCTGTTGAAAGTGTGCTGTTGTATGGATCTGAGGGATGGACTATGACAAATGCACTTTTAAGGAGACTGGATGGTACGTACACAAATTTGCTGAGATTTGCCCTTAGTGTGTCATGGCAACAGCATCTCCCTAACAGCCAACTTTATGGAAACTTACAACCTATTTCTGAAGTCATCCAGGCAAGGCGCCTTAAATTTGCTGGCCACTGTTGGAGGAGCAGAGATGAAGTCATACATCAGACACTTCTCTGGGACCCAAAGCATGGAAAAAGAAGTCGTGGTAGGCCAGCACTAACCTACATTGATGTTCTTGAGAAGGACACTGGAATTGAAAGAGATGTCCTGCCAGGTGCCATGGATGATCGCAAGCAGTGGAGAATCTTTGTCGGCAGTGCCCGAGTTCGCTCGATATGATGATGATGATGACATACGAATTAAGACACGATGGGGCCATATTACTTGAATAAGCTTATAAGGCCAACAGATAGGGCCCTAAAGGTAACGATTTCATGATTTTTTTGCAACAGGAAATTGGTATACGGGTTGTCATACTACATGACGGCGTCGACTGTATAACATATTGAAGTTCCTTTTATTGCGAGGTCGTACAATTATTTTAAATTTTAGTAACATTTGGCGCAATTTCCAGAAAATTGAAGAAAATGAAAAATGAAACTTCCCGAAATGCAAAGTTTACGACACTGAAGGAAATTTCCACAAAACGGAAAGAGATTTTCCGAAAATTGAAAAAGATTTCCCGATTAGCACAAGCAACATTTGATGGAAACTCAATTTACAAGTGCAATTTTTCCGTTTTGAAACGAGAATTTTTAGGGTTGTTGCCGCCCGGGAAGTGATCCTTCAGACACCCCTGTCCCCTGGCATTACGCTTTGGGTTTAGTCCTTAAACAGTTAAAGGTCCAAACTGAACTGGCAGTTCAATTATACTTACACCAATCTGGTTCGTACCCCCGATCGGGAGAATAGTTTTGTTCTCCCGATCAGGATATCCTTTACAAAAGTATCCCACAATGCATCTATCCAAATTCAAAGTTTGTATAGGAATAACATAAGAATCATTAACATTTCAAACGCAGGGAACCCAACCACTGCGAAGTGTTCAAATTTGTCTTCACGATTTGAAATAATGGCATATGAATTATCTTTTCACGTTGCGTTTTTAAATTTCACCGTGCGGTTTTCGAGAAATTTAAAGAAAAGTGGTAAATTCTTATGTGTTACAGTAAGCCAGTCGCACTTTAACAAGGTTTTCTGAAAGTATAAGAAATAACTTGGGGATTTGTAAAAATTATTTGGCAATAATTGCGTGATAGTAACGAAGTTGTTTTACTTTCGCGAAATTGAACATGAATAAGCAAACTTTGTTACAAACCTTCAATAAAACAACTGATAAGCGTGTATGACTGAAATTTCACAATAAAAATGGCAGCTTCCATATATCACTATAAGCTCAGTGTGCATGCTTGAATCTCCTGATCGGGGGACTGAATGAATCCTCCAATCGGCGGTACGAACCGAACTGTACACTGTTTTCCCCAAAATATTTTCGGGACATACCAAATTCTCACAAGGATGATTTAAATATCTTTCGAAAGAGCTTTCTATGCTCTCTAAAAAAATGACATGCTTTTGTAGTCTATTTTAAGAATTCTTTCCACAGATTTTGTCTAAAAATGAAGATTTTTCAAAATGTGCAAAATTTGAACAAAATTGAAAATAATTAGAAAGATACTTAAAAATCACCTATCAATTTCAAAATTGTTTTACAGATTTTGAGAAAGATCAATTTTTTTCATTCTGATAGATTTTGGGTAAATCTATTGAATTTATGTTCATAAAATGCAAATTATTGACACATTTTGACCCATTTGTGCCTTTTTCTTCTTCAGAAATCAAAACTTTTCGTCAAAATGTAGCATTTACATTGTTAGTACAGTAAATGGAAGAGCAGAGGCTGTTCTATCAAATGACATATAGTTTGTTGCATAGCCCCACAAATATTTAGTTATATGGCAAACGTGGGCCCATATGTTCACTGTGTTAGCTAGTAAATCCAATGCGGAAGTTATCCGCGATGAACAAAAATAACAAAAATTCATTAAAGAAAAAACACATTCTTAGTACTACAAATTCATATACGGTATCATTTGAAACCTTAGTTTATGAGAAATCCAAAAATACCTTCATAAAAGAGTTTTTATTAGGGCATATAACAAAGCAACGGGAGTGTCAAGTCTGTTAATTTGTAATAGCAGCATGCTGTATAACTAATCTCATTTGCATTAATTTGCATACAATATGCAATCTTTTTTTATACGAATAAAAAGAACAAAGTCTTAGCTTTCAAAAAATGTATGAGTGTAACAGTAACATTTCAAGAGAAATGTGTTTAAAAGGTCCTTCACCCCCTTCCTGAATAAAAACCCACACAACATGCAATCTTCCAACATCAAGCTAGGCCTTTAGAGGGTTAAATGACACTTATTCCCAATACTTAACTTCAATATCAGGATATGTGTAAAGGTTAAAGAAAAGTTATTTAAGTTAAATGAGAATACAAAAAAAAGTAATGATAATTACAAGAGGTTTAATCTTCAGATTTAGGATCGAAGACTGTCATTGTTTTAATATCAAATCTCCACCTGGTATATTCCGGTTCTCAACCCAATAAAATTCTTATCACGTGTAAAACTTTGATCAGTTTCTGTATGTCTTTTGAAGTTAGGCTAATTACCTTTCTTGAACATTGATACCAAACTGCCAAATGAGCAATTTCTCTGGAGAATTCGGATAATTATTCAAATTAAGCAAACAAAATTCCTCTTTCGAAGGCCCGCCACGTATGCATAGCTGGAGGGCAATTTCCCCTCTCCATCAGGGGCGGAGCCAAGAAAATGTCGGAGGGGGGGGGGAGCCAAACCAAAACAGCAATAGGGATGATGTGGTAACGTGTTTTATATTAATGGAACAATGATTTGGACACGGGTGCAGAGTCATGGGCGAGGAGCAGAGAAAAAAAGGTACTCCGTGAAAGGGTTTCACCTTCCCTACTGCATGTTTTCTTTCAATTGGGAAAATTTGGAAATGATTAATAAAAAAATTGACGGGAAATTTGGTAAAATCATTGGAAATTTTGTTAAAATTTCCCGATAATTTTCCGCAGCATTTTCCGATAATTGATGAAAATTTACTGAAAATCGGAGGAAAATTGCCACTAAAATGAAGGAAAGTTTTTAAAAACTGAACAATAAATTGCACGACAATAAAAGAAATTTCTCAACATTGAAAGAGATATCCCAAACACAAAAGGAAATTTCCCTAATGTTGAATGAGACTTACCAAAAATTAAAGAAAAATTGCTCCAAAATCGAAGAATTGTACCAAAAGGAAAGAAAGTTTCTGAAAATTGCACTAGCTGACAAAAATGAACAAAATTTTCAAAACATTGAAAAGGATATCACAAATATTGAAGGAAATTTTCCGAAAATTGAAGAAAATTGCACGAATAAAAAAAATTCTTCAAGAATAAGAGTGATTTCCGAAACATTGATTGAAATTTACCGAAAATGGAAGAAAATTCCTCCGAATGAAGGAAATTTTCCAAAAGTTGCAGGATGAATAAGAAAATTCCCCGAAAATTGATGAAAATAGCATGAGATTTAAGGAAGTTGCCCAAAATTGGAAGAAGTTTCCCAAACATTGGCGAAAAATTCCCAAAAACTAAACATTTCCGAAAATTGAACAAAAATTGCACGAGAATTAAGGAAAATTTCCAGAGATTGAAAGAGATTTCCCAGTGATTGAAAGAGATTTCCCAAACATTGAATGAAAATTCCGAAAATCTTTATAAGAATTATCTCATGGTAAAAATCTCAGGAAGGAGGGGGAGGCATGGCCCGCCCTGCTCCCCACCGCAACCTGCCTGACCCGACAGAAATGTAATCGGTCCGTCCCCCTCCTCCATTTCCTACGCCACTGTAATTGTTAGTTATACATTATTTCCTTTTGTTCGTTTTTTAGCATTCTTTGCAAGTTGTTTGACGCAGCACAAATTGACAAAAATGGCAAAGCAGAGAGAGCAAATCAAAACGCTGGTTGTCATGGATCTGGAAACAACTGGTTTTGGCGCCAACAGCAGAATAACAGAAGTGTGCATGATTGCGGTCAGCGTAGCTACCATCAGAACTTCCAATGGCAATGTAAAAGAAAATTCTGCAGAAAAGAAAGTTGCTTTACCTCGTTTGATGGATAAATTATTGTTGAGCTTCAACCCAACGATTCCCATTCCAAAAAAAGCAGCAGATGTAAGTGGAATCACCGATGACTTGATCGATACCGCCGGGTCATTTCATTTCAATGATGATGCAGTAGATAGAATCACAGCTTTCTTAAAACGTCAGGAGGAACCAATTTGTCTTGTAGCTCATAATGGCCTGCGCTTTGATTTTCCGATTCTTCGAGTAGAGCTTGAACGGCTCAAGAAATCTCTGCCCAGTGGTCTCCTGTGCGCGGACTCGTTGGTGGCGTTTAATAGGTGGCTGAGACGTCTTGGTTTTAAGTGTACCCTATGTGCGATTTACGACTACTTTTTCAAATGCATCCCAGCAAACCAGCACTCTGCCGAAGGTGACGTAATTGCTCTGTTGGAAATAATAATTGCCGACAAAGAACGACTACTGAACTTCTTTAATGAAGAATCAAACGTCTTCTAGAAAGTTCCAGTGAAGGCCTAGGCTTGATGAAACTTAAAGGAATATTCTCATGGAATGAGAATTTTAATATATTTCATAGAGGACAATAATAGAAACAGATTGGTGAAAAAACCAGATTATATCTTATTCCTACAAGAAGTTATTGAATTTTAAAGATTTTTCTTGTCTGGGTAAAAGAGGTTATTGATCCGAGTCAAAGTCATAATAATGGTGTCATCACAACACTTTTTTTATATTCTTTATGTATTTCTTTGAAAATTAATATCTACTTCTATATATGTGCCCTATTAGTTTTGTGCATTAAGCCGTAAATATTGATGAGTGTGCGTTGGTAAAGGTAAAATCTAGCTGATGAAGGATTCTTTAATTAGTCACACAAGTTCATTTTATATGAAAGAGGACTACAATATCTACTACTTCATTATCTCATTCCCTTGATTTAGGTCTCATTTATGTAGAAAATGCATTACCGCCGGTGGTTGAGTGGAACAAAATATCACAGTAGTTTTGTCACAGTTCCATTCTTCTTTTGCCCTCTATCACATAATAAACTGATAAAGGCATTACTTTAACCATTTAAATTTTAAACAAAACCAACCATCTCTAATACCAATGTCTCAAAAAGCTATTTTTAGAATTCAAAAACTGACATACTCAGATTTTCACCCTCTATTTGATATATTAGTCAATGTAGAAATTGATACGTGTCCATGCATGAGCCTGTAATCAATAGTGTAAGTTTGATGGTGAGGGCCCGGATGGGTTGGGGCCCCTGCAAGCAAAACGAGCGTTGATTCTGATCGCGGAGTGAGGGGCCCGGGCGCTGGGGGCCAGAGGCCGCGTAGGGGTCCAGGGGGCGAAGTCTTTGGTGGTGCCGCTCCGACGATCTTGGCATTTTAAGAGCTAATTTGAAGCGATCCTAGAGCACCATTATAATGTTTATGTATATCTTCCAAAAAGGACCTTGGGCCTTTTTTTATACGGGTGTCTCATTGTGACCGGGATCCTTTCGGGGCCTTCTTGTTTCTAGTGCAGCGCCTGAGAGCGCATATTACTTACACCACTATCATTTCACCGGTGAAACACTCATGTTCCTAGTTCTTCAAACTTTACTGTTATTACGCAATCCTAACCCAGAAATGCCAATATAAGAATTTTGTTTCGAAATGATAATAATATCCCGTATTATGTTATGTGTCAGATCACGCATGTCTCGAATGATAACACATCCCTGGATCTTCCTGTCTACTAATCTATATATATCTTCATACTTGATTTTGTGGCGGGAAAGTGGGTAATGTAAGTGCGGGATAAATTCAAGGAAAGGTATTATATATACTTGTGGTTTAGGAATAATTAACACCGCAATATGTCTTGTAGTCTTAGCATTTCAATTTCACATGGAAAATAGTGCATATTTACCGACATAAATCCTAAGATATGTAGATTTATCAGAAGAGCATCTTCAACATTCGGCTCATTTTCTCAACAAAAGCACAGAAATAACAGGTTTGTGATATTCTGTAATGGTTTGGTAATGGAAATGATGTATCTAGCAGTATATATACCTCTATACAAGGAAATAAGTTATTGTTACAAACCGACTATGTTCAAAATTCTGTTCCGCAAATATCCATCATTTCATTTAGAAATAGGCGTAGGAGGCGAGGCCAAGAGGGGTAACTGTCCCCCTAAATTGTAACTTTTCGGGCAGGCGCATACAAAGATTCGGGCACTTTTCTTGGTGGGTTATTAAAATGAAAACAAAAAGAACAGGTTTATGGGGAAGAGAAATATAACCAATATTTTGAGCACTAAAAAAATATCGAAACTGCCTTTCTGCAAATTCCCCTTGCGTCTTGGGCATGGTAAACCATGCATGCATGAGCACACATTATCGGGCAATTTTTATTTCCCCCCTAAATGAAAATTGGCCCTACGCCTATGTTTAGAAAGATGTCATTTCTATTTATGTATATGCATAAAGGTAGTAGCATAGCCAAAAGGTGGCCCGATATTCCTCAATATTCCATTTTTATCGGTTCAAAATTAGTACCCTTCGTCGGCAGGGGCCATATTTTGTATCCTGTCGGTTTATTTCTGCTACTTGCCCCACCAATGTGGAAATCCTAGCTACGCCACTGCTGAAGGGTTGTATACTGTCATCATATGTGATTCTGCGATCCTGCGAAAGGTTTATTCATAGAAAGTCACAATGCAGACAAAAGGCGTGCATAAAATGAAGAAAGAACATGTATATCAAATATATTATTTCCCATTGTATAGTTGTAATGCAAAAAAGACTTGGTCATTGTTTTCAACATTTTCGAACTTGAAGTTTTGATTTTTCAACAATTTCGGATTTTCTCAGTTTCATTCCCTACACCCTTCTTACACCCCTGTCCCCTGGCATTACTTAAATGGCACTTACTTACCATATTGCCACGCAAAGTTTTAACATCAATATCAAAATATGTGTATGGGTTAAAGAAAAGTTATTTAAAGGAGCACCAGACCGAAAAGTGAGGGCGCTTATATTTCAGATTTTCACAGATATATCATCCACAACAGATCGATAAACTCCATGTTTCCAGTATTCCATTTTTTTACTCGCTTAAAAGCGCATACAATTTTCAGCAGAAAAGACCAAATTTCCGAGGACTTCACCCGAACGCAACCATTGACACTGCGATTTCGCGCCTGGACAATATAAGATGGATGGAGATAGCTCGTCAGCAATATTAAATATCTGCCCCTACCATGAAGGGCAGCAATTGAATACAGCTGTTAGAAGCTTTTCGAGAGGGCGCCGAATGCTCACAGGGGCGTAAAAATTGTCTTGAGAATATTTGTATTCTCAACGCTGTAAATGTTTTCTCTCAAAGCTTTATTCTTACATCAAAAACATGAAAACCATCCCTAGAACCAAAGTAAAGACACATATTGTAGTCAATGGGATTCTACATTTGAATATTTGTTTCAAAATATATATTCCTAACTAATTTTAGTGTGGAATTAAAACGATTTTAAGCAATCTTCTCCTACCAAACTCAAGCCAAAAAACGCCTACCAGGACGTCAACTCTAGGTTTTTGAGAAGTTCTTTTCAATTTTCGGGAAAATTCCTTCCACTTTCGCATTTTTGGGAATTTTCTTCTATTTTAGTGAAATTTTGGGGGTATTTTCTTTAATAGTTAGGAAGATTTTCTGCAATGTTTGGAAAATTTCCTTCATTTTCGGAATACTTTCTTCAATATTTAAGCAATTTTCTTCAATTTTCGGAAAATTTCCTTCATTCTGAAGAAATTTTCTTCAATGTTTGTGTTCTTTTCAATTTTCGTGAAAATTCCCTCCATTTGGGGGAAAATTTTCTTCTAGTTTCATAATATTTCCTTCATCTTAGGGATATTTTCTTCAATATTTAAGAAATTTTCGGAAAATTTCCTTCATTTTGGCGATATTTTTTTCAATATCTAGGAAGTTTTTCTTCAATTTTTGGGAACTTTTCTTCATTCTGCAAAAGTTTCCTTCATTTTCGGCATTTTTTTTCGTCCTTAGATTTAAAACACTGATTTTATGCAATTTCCTAAATGGTGCCATATGGTGTATGCCAATATAGATTTATGTGCACGTTTTACTGAATGGCATTTTTTATTTTAGGAAGGGGGAAGGGCGCCAAAATATCCTTGCCCCGCAGTGAAGCATGACCTACCATGCCATTGGCTACCTTCATGACCGTACGAGCCCCCCTCCGGCAGCCTGCCTCCCGTCCCACTCCGTTGGCTGGATACCGATCTTCGTCGGGCAGAAATGTATAATATTGGATGCACTTGTGTCCTGGTATAAGATTATATCTCAGTCATGCCCGACTCGGGCCGGGCAGAGATTTAAAATGTTGGATATCTGGATGTTTTGTTGGAATTAGAGACACATATCAAATCATGCCTGAATCGTTTAGATATCAGAATCTTCTTCACCCGACTCGGCGTGATGTTGATCTGCTGATTGGGTTCGGATTGGGCAACTGCCTGACTAGAGGGGACATATGATAGCCTTTTAAAGTCAATAGCCTGATATTATGGGCCATTTCTGGACATCAAAAACTAGAAATCTTCCAGGGGCTTCGCCTGTTGGACCCTATCAGAGTTGCGTCCATAAACCCAACAATTGTAGCCGAATTTTTAGGGGAAAATTCTCCTCTGCCTAACAGTGTTTAGAAATGGTAACCCAAATTCCCAAAAGCCTATCTAAGTAGATTTTAACATAGGAATTTGAATTTTTCTTCTTTTCATCAATTACATTTTGAATTTTTGTGTTGATTTCAAACAACTGTGGGGCAAAAGAAAAATCTTTATACCAAGACTTCACCCTTCAGCCTTTAAGTCCCACAATTTTGCTAGAATATATTTTCCTTCAATTTTCAGGGGAATTTTTTCTGTCTGCCTGTTTAGAAATGGTTACCCAAATGCTTATTAGATTCTTACATTAGACAGTAAGAATTTAAAATTGTCTTCTTTTTATTAGTTACATTTTGAAACTATGTCTATTTGTGAAGATTTTAGGCCATTTTGGGGCATGAAAACAAGAAATCTTTCGACCATGGTTTCTCATTTGAAAAAAGCGCCCCTTGGATCATGGACTGGATGAGACTGCCAGTGTCATTTTCATTCCGTCCGAAGGACACTCTCTCAACAAGTTGAAAAGGTATGAAGCAATTATTCGGCCACACAGGCGTAGTTGAGACAGAGTCAACAAAAAATAATGTATTTTACAAAAACTTGATATTTGAACATCAAGGAGTTCTTACTTGAATCATTTATAACCTGCAAACTGGTTTGATTATTTCATTTGGTGCAGAAATCGTAAAAATAGCACCATTTCAGCAGTGTGATTCTGAGTGACTTTTAAAATCTTGCCGACCCATTAGCGTAACCTGCTCCCCTTGACACCATTTCAATAAACAATCCTGCGGTTAACGCCATTTCACGCCATTTCACGCCATTTCATTCATCAGTGCAATCATGGAGCTATTGACTAAGTTGATAGCTCCTTGGTGCAATAAGGACTCTTTGTGTCTAGAATTTAGGAGTTATGCACCATCGAACATACCTACGTAAAGCAAACACGTGCAGTGTGAAAAGTATTTTCCAAAGATAATGGTAGGCACTAGCAATTACGAGATAAGCATACACATAAACTCAGGCTTCTTTGAATATGATTTGATGTAATTTTTCATTGGTTACTTATGAATATACATGAAATACACATTACAAGTTTCTTTATGCCCAAAACTCAAAAAAACATAACACATATTGATGTTATTCAAGTAAAAACTCCCCTCGTGTTGCCGTTATACGGGGAGGACGTTTTATTGTTGGAATGTTGGTCTTGATTTCTTAACTTCGAAATGAATTTACGTGGAAATACGAAATATAGTGTCAATTTCGATGTTCAAAGGTTAAATCTTCTAACAATTTGTCGAAATAAAACAAACTTTACATATTTCACACCTTTAAAGGGCACATTTTCTTAAAACGCGAAGTGGAATAATTTGGAAATAAACTGGAAATTGCAAAGGGCCACATGCGGTTACTAAAATGTCACAGGCACAGAAAATCAGGATGGAGTTCTGCTCAATTGTTCAAGCAGGGGCTAATTCTGTTATGTGAACACCTGCACAAGTTTGACCAATTTTTCTCACTTTTCAGGGGAAATTTCTACTCTACGTGTCTAGAAATGACATAGCCCTATATAATCGTATAATGCTGATCAGGGTAGATCTTAACATGATAAATTAAAATTGTCTCTTCCTATCTGCGTTTCATCACTTAAATTTCCCGAACTTGATCAGTTTCAGTTACCAGGGAAATTTGTACCTGTGCCTGTTTCGAAATGGTAGCCCAAATACTTATCTTCGCTCCCTGGATCCCAACTAAGGTTTCGCCCCTATAGACCTCGCCAGGGGTCTACAAGCAGGTGCACGGTGTTACGCAGTGCTGCATTTGGCACTTCAGTACCATGCCCCAAGGCAAAACCTTTGACGACGCCATGCCGAGGGGAGGGGGGGGGATTCTGTTCCCAACTGTTCTATTTTGTGTTATTGTATAAACACATGTATATCGTTTTTAATAAGTTGGGCAAATGCATTTTTTCGACAGGCTAATTTGTCTTACACCCCCCTCCCCCTTCACCACCCTTGGCTTGAAGTCAAGTTAAGCCCCGTCTAAGCCTTCCAGTCCTGCGCCGCTGTAATTGTTAGTCATACATTATTTCCTTTTGTTCATTTTCAGAAATATTTGCAAAGTGTTTGACGCAGCATAAAAATGGCAAAGCAGAAAGAGCAAATCAAAACGCTGGTTGTTATGGATCTGGAAACAACTGGGCTTGCCGCCAACAGCAGAATAACAGAAGTGTGCATGATTGCGGTCAGCGTAGATACCATCATAAGTTCCAAAGTCCATGTTAATAAAAAAGGGAAATCTGCAGAATATAAGGTTACTTTACCTCGTTTGATGGATAAATTATTGTTGAGCTTTAACCCAACGATTTCCATTCCAGGAGAAGCAGCAAATGTAAGTGGAATCACCGATGACTTGATCGAGACCGCCGGGTCATTTCATTTCAATGATGATGCAGTAGATGGAATCACAGCTTTCCTAAAACGTCAGGAAGAACCAATTTGTCTTGTAGCTCATAATGGTCTGCGCTTTGATTTTCAGGTTCTTCGAGTAGAGCTTGGACGGCTCAAGAAATCTCTGCCCAGTGGACTTCTGTGCGCAGACTCGTGGGTGTCGTTTGATAGGAGACTGAAACTTTTTGGCATTAAGTGTTCCCTAGGTGCGATTTACAAATACTTTTTCAAACGAATCCCAGCAAACCAGCACTCTGCCGAAGGTGACGTAATTGCTTTGTTAGAATTAATAATTGCCGATAGAGAAAAACTACTTAACTTTTTTAAGAAAGAATCAAAAGTCTTCTCGAAATTTTCATTGTTGGCCTAGGTTTGATGAAACTTAAAGTTCAGTTATGGTGTTAACGTGGACAGAAATAAACAACACAATTGAACGATTGTGAGTGGTCTAAATGTTTGTACATATGCTATAAAACCAATCAATAAACGCCATGGAAGTGATGTGAAGCAGCGTGTCAGACAATCACCCAATTTATTTCTAAATCTTCTGACACGTAGGGAGTTCCTCTTTATGTGGTGAAATGAACATTCATCACTTCATATATCTGTATACACACTATTTCCGATACTAACCAAACAAACTTTGTGTACTAAATTTTTGTCTGCAAGACAAAGCTTATCATGTACGCAACTCTTTTTGGTCAACTCGGATTGGAAATCCCCTCCAACGAACTTATTAGAAAAGAATGACTGTACTTCATTTCATAAGAACTTCTTGGCATGTTTCGTCGTTTCTACCTTCTTTCTTTTTGCATATGTCAATAATGTAATATCTTATGGCTTCGGTGCCAAAGTCTCGGAAAAATACTCTCTCGGTCAATTTGGGTTCGAGGGTGGTTGGGGTCATATGTGTGTCGACTGCTAGCTTATATCCCAAGAAGCGCACAATGTAATCAATTCATGTGTATGTAGTGTACGACATCTGTCGCAATGGCTATTGTAATAACAACCGCTATTGTAATAATTACAATAGCGGTCGCAGTGTTTGTTACATTATGTTTAACCTGTTTTAACCGCCAGTGGCAAAGTAAAGAGGGGGACGGGGGAGGGGGGGGGGTAGTCAGCCCCACCTTTATTAGACCCGACCCGGTCCCTATAAAGGGGGCTGGTAAGAAAAATATAACTATATATCATATAGGGGCCCGCAGCATCCATTCACCCCGGCCCATAGGGCACCAGCTGCGCCACTGGTAACCGCTAGTGTAATAACAACCGCTATTGTAATAAACTTTTCTCCAAATGATGGAACCATGTCCAACTATATCCTTAACTTGTATAGCCTCGATTTAGTCAAACTTGGTGTGTTTCTGGCATTGAAAAATAGACAGTTTAGTTTAGTTTAGGGCCGTACGTGTGTTGGGGTGGTGTGTTGGAGTCACGTTTTGGGATCGCGTGTTGGTGTCGCGTGTTGGGGTCGCGTGTTGGAATCGCGTGTTGGGGTCGCGTGTTGGGATCGCGTGTTGGGATCGCGTGTTGGAATTGCGTGTTGAGGTCGCGTGTTGGGGCCGCGTGTTGGGATTGCGTGTTGGGATCGCGTGTTGGGATCTCGTGTTGGGATCGCGTGT
Organism: Chiridota heheva; assembly: GCA_020152595.1. NCBI lineage: Eukaryota > Metazoa > Echinodermata > Holothuroidea > Apodida > Chiridotidae > Chiridota > Chiridota heheva. The sequence goes on from JAIGNY010000224.1 coordinate 321,830, forward strand.
TGGGATCGCGTGTTGGGATCGCGTGTTGGGATCGCGTGTTGGGGTCGCGTGTTGAGGGTCGGGGGTCATGAGTTTGGGATCGTGTGTTTGGGATCGTGTCTTTGGGATCGCATGTTGAGGGTCGGGGTTCGTGAGTTTGGGATCGTGTCTTTGGGATCGTGTCTTTGGGATCGCGTGTTGGACACAATAAGGGTGGGGTTTCCCTTCTGTCCCTCTTTAGTCATGCCACTGGCGGTTACAACGGGTCAAACATAAAGTAACATACATGTGAAGTTGACCTTACCATAATTACGGTTGCCTCAAATGGCTTCAAAAGCACGAAATTTGAAGAATCTTAAGAGTGAAATGTTTTGTCGTGTTATGAACACGGGAACCTATTGTCTTTAGATGTTTTCTATTGGTATTGTGCATTACATCGTAAATAATGATGAGTGCGCGAAGCTGAAGTTAAAATTTAATAGATGTAGAAAAAATACTCGTTAAAGGATAAGTTCAGGAGTAAGTTTCAAAGTTTGGTATTTTTTGTGTAGAATTGACTGAAATAATTTAGTTGTGACATCACAGCCTCAGATATGTTCCTCAAAGTCTTTAGGTATTCTATCATATTTTGTCCTTCGGTTTTGTAGCTTAACAACCATTGGATATGTCAGGAAAGCAGTAAAATAGAATCTTGTAAGGATTGTTATAATTCTCCACCTGAAAGAAAGTTTGAGGAAAATTAATTCAAATAGAAAAAAAGTTAAATATATTTTCTTTTAAATGCATTAGGAATTGTTAACAATGTGAGGAGGGCGCCAACCTTCCATAGTACACTTATTGCACTAGACATTCCTACATGGAAAAGACGGAGCCCTAAACTAGAATATCTCCTTAACGGATTAAGATATTGAAGTAATATTTTCCCCACTTATTTTGTCTTAAAGTCCTCTTTCATATGAGATAAACTTTCTCTAACGACAGAGCTAATCTTTTAACTTGTCTAGCACGTTCATTCTATATGAAAAGCGACTTAAAAATACAACTGATCAGGCAAGTTCATTTTATATGAAAGAGGGCTTAAAATGACATAAAATGGTGACGAAACTACTTCAATATCTTATTCTGTTTAGTTATGTCTTATTTGTGTAGAAATAAAAAAGATTGGTACCATCCTCACTTTTTCAACAATTGTAAATAAATTTTAAAGAAAATTGATTCAATTTGCTTTTCCAGTTGATTTTTTTCTTTCAAATTTCTTCAGGTAGTAAATCATTCACTTATTCTATTTTAATACTTTCCTGGCATATCCAATTATTTTTAAATAATAAAATCTACAAAAATTATATAAACAAGATAAATATCTTGAACAAACTTGATGATGTCATGCCATGCCTAGTCTGATTTCAGCCGTAAGTAAGTGAGACATAAATTAAAAGTTAAAAGAGGAAATATCGTCGCAAGAAAATTGCTTCACCATTTTTCTTCATAAAATGCGAGATGAACAATAGCACATTAGGTAAAACCAGGTCAAACACACAAGAATAAGCATCAAGACACTGTATAATAGATATCCTCATAGGCCAACTATTGGTTCACATCGGCTTAGAGATGGAATGAACATAATCTTCTGCTCTGGTGCTGAGAGAAGATGATGATGCACCCGGATCTTGAATGACTGGGCCCCTTTGTTTTGAATCTCTCTCTAAGAACACAGTCTGGGGACGGTTCCAAGCTTGGAATGCAGTGTGGATAAAACTTCTGCCAGTAGACCTTTACTAATAAATCTGATCAGTCAAACTTGGTAGCATTTAGTGTAGTATATACAACAACAAGACCAGATGTAAGTAAACAATAAAATATTTTTCGATGAACCTCACAATAATTAACAGGAGGGTGGAGATAAAGCAACCAGTCATCTCTCAACCAGAATAATACAGAAAGAGAAAAATACATTTAGACTACTGTAGCATATCATAACACTGATAATTCGATTAGGAAAGATTCGTGCCGATGACCCCACTCATTCTTGAGGATGCGGGCCTAATACGATTTTGCTGAAAGAAGATTTAAACACAAAAATTCATACACGTTTACTTTAAAATAATTGTACCGTATATATTCAAGATATTTTAGTAGTCGTGTGATACATATTTTAGTATATTTTATTGAAATAAAGTCGCTCTTCGAAAATTAAAAACAACGTTTATTCTATATTTGCACCCTATTTTATAAATAGTTGACAGTATATGCCAGACCCTTAACAAAAAACAAAAAAGGCAACAACATTAAGGTTTGTCCTGTGGAGCCTAACACTAACCTATACGTACCCCAAGGTGTAGCCCATATACTATCAGACTTATATCACTTAATGCTTACGATCTATACAGTTACATGTAATATTTATATGCAATAAATATATGCACTTCTTATATTTCCATATAACCGTGTGTACTATTTTCGTCTTTTTTGATAAATTAAAACAGACCTAGGTGGTGTAGTGATAGTGCTTTGTCCTAACACACGCACGTCCCGGGTTTGTATCCAGGTGGGTCTGCAATCAGTGAGTTCACAACTGGTTATCAAAGGCTATAGCTATATACACACATATATATATATATATATATATATATATATATATATATATATATATATATATATATATATATATATATATATATATATATATATATATATATATATATATATATATATATATAATATATATATATATATATATATATATATATATATATATATATATATATATATATATATATATATATATATATATATATATATATATATATATATATATATATATATATATAATATATATATATATATATATATATATATATATATATATATATATATATATATATATATATATATATATATATATATATATAGATATATATATATATAGATATATATATATATATATATATAGATATATATATATATATATATATATATATATATATATATATATATATATATATATATATATATATATATATATATATATATATATATATATATATATATATATATATATATATATATATATATATATATATATATATATATATATATATATATATATATATATATATATATATATATATATATATATATATATATATATATATATATATATATATATATATATATATATATATATATATATATATATATATATATATATATATATATATATATATATATATATATATATATATATATATATATATATATATATATATATATATATATATATATATGCTATAAATGAAATAGTAAAATTTTGGAAGGATTACAGGGGTGACCAGGAAGAATTTCTCTCTAATTTTCTTCCAATGAATATATTTTGTATGGTGATTTTATTATGGTGTGCCAATCAAACTTCATGGTGTGTTCCCACCCCCTCCCCTCTCTTTCTCATCCCCTTACCTTCATCACACACACGGCACCGATTCAGTATGCAAATTATTCCATCCAAGTAAGGGTACGTAAAGAAGGATGGATCAAAAGAGGTGGGCGCCATGGCTTATTCGACCGCAACAGAAAGCAAAAAATTGATAAATATGTCAGTCACACAGTATCTATTCAGCAGTTTTCTCATCAGTGTGTCGACAAAACAGATTACTAGGTTACTACCGTTGTTGCTAAGATATCTACGCGTAGAAGGATCTGTGGAAATAATTGGAAAACTAGTTTAAAGGTACTAATCCTTGCTCTGTTCGTTTTTTTTGATTGACAATTGTAACAGAAAGATGCATTTTTATGTGCTTAACATCAATTTAGAAAGCTAGTTATGTTCTATTTTCAGTCTGACTTTAATGATTGTAGGCTATCTTATTTGCATGGATGAGTTGCGCGAGTATTTGATAACTTACGGAAAATCGTTAGCACGGATAATATATCGAAATAAGCAGTGCTTGCAGTTCATTTGGTATATAGCATAATTTAAAGGCGAACCGTCCTTTCGCGCATTTTTATCTTCGAGTTTGACTAGCCTACTGTAGTGTTACAGTAATACTCATCATCTCATGACAATATGTATCTATATTTTCTTTTTGTTTACGTAGGGGGTGTGAGGGGGCGGGGAGGGGGGAGGATTCATCAATCACACAAATTGATAATGGGTCTAAATTTCGTGCCTTAGGTCTAAGGACTTTGCTTTCATGAAGAATGACAATTATCTTTTCAAAAGACCCTATAACTTACAAGATTTGTAAAAATTCTTCTCTTTACAATGACGATAATTTCATTGAGATTCAGTGTTTTATTAAGGAACCATCACTTTGCCTACTATACAAAAGTGATGAGTTCCGTTGGATTTGGAAACTCGGCAACTAATTTGATTTGATTGATTGATATCCACACTAATCGTAATATTATAACAACAAAGCTTTAGGTACAATTAGATGAAAAGATGATTGGTGGAAGATGTCTGAACGAGCTACAGGTTGATTTTACAAAGCAGACCCCCTGTACAACAGACAAATAAAGAAACATCAGATCATGAAAACTTATATATACAGGAAAAAATACATATAGAATATACTTTATACCCCCCCCCCCACTCCTCCCCTCACCCCTCCCCCTCACCCCCCATCATGGCACATGCAAATGATACAAGATGATAGGCATATCATACTACCATGTATGTTATTGTACTAAGCCCTCGTCCACCCTCCAGAATTCCAACATCCCCTCTCCTCAATTGCCAAGTTCTTCCAGGAAAACCCGCCGGATAAAATTATCTCCTTCCTTCATTTTCCTTCTCTCTACAACCATATTTAGTCCACACCTCCCCACCCCCCATCCCCCTCTCTCTACTTTTTTCACCTATGCACCTCCTCTCTCAATCACAGCTTTCCGACTTTTTGTTCTTGTATTTCTCTCATTCTCTCCCTGTTTTCTTACCTTCCTCTAGAATGATCTAACCCCTCAGGCACAATTTGACCCTCACTGTCGTGGTGTCGTTAAGCCCTCATCAACAAACAAACGTACAGGTGCACACCTACTGTATAGTTTAATTACTGAGAACAAAAATTGACTTAACCCTTAATACTATTATGCAGCAATATTATTGCCATTTTCAAATCACCTTACATCACCGTACATCGCACATGCTTTGTTGAACTGCCTTTCGAAAGTGCTTGCAATTTCCTTTCATTTAATAAATAAATTTAGGCATACCATCTCTATTTAAACCCTTTCCTATAATAATTATATTTCACCTTTGCAATTTGAATGACTACGTGGTGTAGGGGAAATGAACACAGCCCAGCAAGCGCTCCAGCTTCGAGTTTCACCGTGACCACTGCGTAATCATTTTTCTGCTGCAGTTTTTTAGGGGTCATTTGACAAATCATTTTGGATGTTTTTTTATCTTTTTTGTCTTTCCAAAAATTCTAGATTAGCATCATTGGAAAGGAAATTTCATAAAGAATCTAATTAGGTAACACAAATTTCTGTTTTTAATATTGACAAGAAGTTATACTTGTGCAAAGATTGACCATTTGTTGACCAATTTTAGCCGAAAATTGCTTAATTTTGCACATTTTTGTTCCATGATTCCTAATTTGACTTTCATTACTCAAAACATAAATATCTTAGCTTCCATTTCAACAAAACTTGTAACAAAATAAAATAAAAGGAATGTTGTTAAAAATGCATATGAAAAAAAAGTTACGAAAATTGGGCTTGCTTTTTTCAAAGCCCTGGTAGAGTAAGGGTTAAGGTACAGACATTTAACAATAGTGTTTAATGATTATACAAAAGTAATTTCTTCAATTTTCTTTGAAAGATAGAGACTGCTGGTGCTTGTCTTATCACAGTATCAAGAGTATTCTAGAATTGCACACCTAAGAAGCTGAAGAACTTCTTTTTAATGTCTTAGCAAATACTGTACAAATGTACAGTACATTACTCAAATGCTTAGTAAAATGGTCATGGATGTCTGAATTAAAGCTGAAGAGGCTGCATAGCAAATTAGGCCAAAGGTTGTTATTAGCTTTATACATGAATACACCTAATTGGAATCTATAAATATTGAATAAAGTGAGGATCTTTAAGTCTTTAAAAAGCGGTGAGGTATGAGTTCTATATATAGTCTGACAATGTGATTACACAAAAAGCTTTTTTCTGGAGAGTGAATAGACAGTTGAGGTAAGTGAGGTGAGTATTACCCCATACAATATTACAGTAAAACAAATGTGATAAACTAAGAGAATTATATAATGAAATAAGAACCTTCTGTGGTACAACGTTACTTATCTTATACAGGATTTCTATCATTTTGGCAGTCTTGTTACATAACGTATTGATATGAAGCTTCCAATTATGATGGGGGTTAAGATTAGGTCCAAGGAAGTAAAGAGAATTAGTTTATTTTACAAAAGTGTCATCAATAAAAATCTTAAGATCTTGAAACTTGTTGTAAAGTTGATAAAATAAAATAAAGTTTGTCTTTTTAACATTTAGGGACAGTTTGTTTGTCTTAAACCATTCCAAAACTATTTCAAGTTTATGAATAATCAATGGGATGGAGGAACGGGGATCACTAGTCTTGTAGAGAATGCTATTGTCATCGGCAAACAGAGAAAAATAACTGACCTGAATTTTGTACACTGTGTGTTAAATATACCTACTGTACTTACCCAGAAGATGTACTTATAAAATGTATAATGTTTGATCGCCAATACTGGTCGAAATAAATCTTAAATGAATAACTATTTTAAAACTGCACAATCACAGTATCATGAGTATGAAGCATCTGATAATTGGAAATAGAGTTTAATTAACAATTGGTAATCTCATTACAATTTTGTCAAGCTGCTAAGGTTGGTAAAATCAAATGAATGACATAGTGGACCAAAACAATAATGTTTATTGGTATGGATTAGAGTAAATAAGCTTGACCACTGGAAATAGATAGACCTAGGGAAAGTAACTGCAGATTTGATCTGATTCATATTTAATATTAGTATTCAGTGGAATTTGCATATCTAACAAGCTTTGAATGAGATAAGATCAAGTAGTGCAATACTATTGGTAGTTTTTCATTCCAAGATTTACTCCAAAAAATGATATTCTACTTTAAAGGAATATTCCTGTGTTTTTTCGTAACCTTCTATAAGAAAAAGAAAAATGTTTAGAAATGATTTAGTACAAAAATCATGTTGATATGTTATTCCTACCAGAAGATATTCAAATTTTAAACGTTCACAAAAAATGCCAATAAACGAATAGAAAAAGGCTCAGTATGACATCACAGCAACACATTCTCCCATAAAGTTGATGTATTTCATTAAAATGTATTCTTTTTTTTATTAGTAAAACCTGCTAGAAAAATGAATTGATGAAAATTAGGTATTTATATACATTGCCAAATATACCCTACTTCAATAACTTTTAGAAAATTGTTTCTAATCATACAGAAACAACTAATTAACATGCAAAGAAATACATAAACAATTGCAATGAAATTGTCTCTATGACATTATTAAACACAAATTCATCATACTGTACAAAAACTTTAAAATGCAATTGGAAAATCTTAAAGATCCATATCTCTTGCACTGAATATGATATCAACCTGATTATTTTACCAAATTGGCTCTAAACGTAGGCTCTTTCAGATAAAATTTTGCAATAAAACCATGGGAATATTCCTTTAATGGATATGACACTTTTGCTGAATAACACAATGACAGTGTAATGACACAGTTTAAAAAAAATGCTTAATCAGTTCTTTGGCAAAGATCTTTGGCATAATCTACATATTTCCCAGCATGGTCTAACACATCACAAAGTTTGGTAAACGACGATGTTTGTGTGCTCTTGGTCCGTTTGCAGTTCTCTAATGAATCATTGTTCACCTAAAACGGTGATAATATCACCGTGTGGTAGAGTAAGGGTTTAGCACAGGCTAATTATTGAAGGGTCCTCTGTCTTCCGAGCAGCAAAGTTGGGCTTGTAGGCCATCTGCATATATTTTCAAGTTGGCGCACTTGTTGCGGTTTGATTAACCCTTACTCTACCAGCACTTTTTTGAAAATATGCCTGGGAGGCGGAGTCAAAGAAGGGGCACCCAAAACGGCGATAATATCACCGTGTGGTAGAGTAAGAGTTAATCACAGGCTAATTATTTAAGGGTGCTCTGTCTTCCAAGCAGCAAAGTTGGGCTCATTCCATTTCAGTGGCTGGTAGGCAGCCCACCGGGTCCATCTGCATATATTTTTAAGTTGCTGCACTTGTTGCGGGTTGATTAACCCTTACTCCACCAGCACTTTTTTGAAAATGCGCCTGGGAGGTGGAGTCAAAGACTTGTAATCCAAAACGGTGATAATATCACTGTGTGGTAGAGTAAGGGTTAATCACAGGCTTATTATTAAAGGGTCCTCTGTCTTCCAAGCAGCAAAGTTGGGCTCATTCCACTTCAGTGACTGGTAGGCAGCCCACCGGGTCCATCTGCATATATTTTCAAGTTGTCGCACTTGTTGCGATTTGATTAAACCTTATTTTACCAGTACTTTTTTGAAAATGTGCCTGGGAGGCGGAGTCAAAAACGGGGCACCCAAAACGGCGATAATATCACCGCGTGGCAGAGTAAGGGTTAAGGTAGACAGCTTGCAGCAAATCAAATTCTTGCCTAAACGTATTTTACTTTATTCATAACTGTGATATATTTCATGCAGCAAATTAGTTTGAATTGTATGCCAATTTTATACTTTCTTTCAGGCTTTTGTTCAAGGAGGATGCTGAAAAGGTGACAACCAAAAGAGTATTTTACGTAGCTCCATTTGCTATTTTGTAAAGCATCAGCTACCATTGTGCTCTTAAAGATTGACATTTTCTCAACTAGCATCGAAAATGCCTGTGTATGTGCGAAAAAACCTGATGTCCATTACTCCAGACTCGCTGAGTACTAGATCCAGCGATGAGGAAGATTACATCACAGATCCAGATCAGATGATAGACTACTTACCACAGCCTTTTAGACTTGTCAACAAAATTGTAACATCCGTCTTTGATGCAGCGTGGGACCGTGTGGGGCATAGGGAGAGGATTGCTGAGGAGCTTCGAAGTAAAGTCCCTGTCCCGGAGTATGACAATGCAGAAGTTGTTGATGTGAGAAAAATTTGTTTTACTTCCACCAACGAAGTTAGACTGAGGTTATGTTTTCACCTCTGTTTTGTTTGTCTGTCTGTTTTTTTGTTTGTCATCAAGATATATCAATAACTGATGATTAAATTTTGAGTAAATTTGGTGTGTGGGTTTGTAACTGTTTCAGGAAGAAATGAATAAAATTTGGGACTTGTGGGAACAGGGGAAGGGCAGAAATTGAGGGGTGAAGATGTTTTAGGATAAGATCTGTGAAGACCTATATATTTGAAACTTTTTAATAGATTGCAATGGAATGTTTTAAACACTGAATTCATGCCCTGAAATGAATTCAAAACAATCAATTTTCTGGATTCTAAGAAAATAAGATGAAGTGGTTTCTGACATCAAAGAGATCAACTGGTTTCTTGCATGAAAGGAAAAAGATATAATGTGAATCTTGACTGAATAGAGCTCAAACAATGAATGCATAGCCTGAATAAAGCTGAAAACAATGATCAGAGGGTAGATCCTGAAGTGTTTAGAATGCAAATAGCAATACAGATCAACAGTGAGAAAGAGATTGTTTGGGGTTATAACTTGGTGAGCCTAAGGTTACTGAGGTAGATGGTATTCTGAATGGGGAATGAAAAGGGGACGGAGGTATGCGCTCTGCAGAGTGCTATAATTCTAGTTAATCATAAAACTTTAATGATTCCTTAGTTTACTTGGAGTACATTAAAGGTCTACTGTAGATAATACTAGATATTCATATTCAGAATTTTCTTGATAGATGCTTGATAGGGATTCAGAATTTTGTATGCAATAGGCTATTAAGTTAAAAACAATTGATAGAGAATAACTCATTAAATAGTTTATTTGGAGTACATTAAAGGTCTACTGTAGATAACACTCGATGATCATATTCAGAATTTTCTTGATAGATGCTTGATAGGGATTCAGAATTTTGTATGCAATAGGCTATTAAGTTAAAAACAATCGATAGAGAATAACTTATTAAATAGATCCTTCTTCAAAACATTAAGTACCTTTTCTCAAACTAAAGTTGGAAATAGTTCTGAATTCTTGTTATTTCTGAGAGTGCAAAGATTAGCATTCAATGTAATGGTTGTTTACATAATCAACTCCTTTAATTCAGTTGATGGTTTGTAAGCAGGTGGTTTATATTATGTGCACAGTCAGTGAGTTAATATGTTAACCTCTTGACTGTGGCAGTGATTTGTAAGTAGGCAGTTGATATGGAATCCACAGTCAAAACAGTCAAAAGGTTAACATGACTAATACCTAAAAGAAAACATGGATGTGCCACTTTCCTTTTGGGTGGGATGATTGAGGTGAGGGATAATATGTTGAATTAACTGATACTTTAACAAAGTACAGTAGTTTTTAAAAGATTTAAATTATGAATACTTAAATACCAATTTTGCCAACTTTTTGGCAGAATTATGAATTACTACTTGTTGATTTCTGCCAAGTTAACTTTAATTTGATGAACTTCAATTTGATGAAGTTTGTGCCCACTTGACCAAAATATTATGGGGGTGTGACACCCTTACATCCATATAGCTGTAACATTGTAATTACAACTTGATTTATAATAATTTGTCACTATAATTTTGCATGATGTTATCATCTGAAAAAAAAGAAGAAGGTAGCACCAGTATGATTTCTGTTTTTATTCATGACAATATCTGAAGGAGTGATCATGAGTAAAACCATGTACAGCAAAAATAAGTGATTTAAAATTGTTTTATTTCCTGACGATGTACATCAATAATTTGTTGGTAACTTTTCATACAATTATTCATGATTTCAAAATATCACATTTTCTCGTTAGGAATACAAGGATTCTCCCAGCATGGTCAGCAGTCCAGATGGTACAGCTATGTTTGTTGGACTACCTAATGATATACAAGTAATTCATCCCATTACAAACAATCCAATTGCAAGTTGGAAATCAGAGGAAGGCAAAGAAGAGACAACTGATGAAAAGTCACAGATTCTCAGCATTGAGACAGTGCAGATTGGTGTGAAAACATGCTTGTTAGTCACTGTGGATAATTCTGGTAATATGGTTATTTTCAAATGATTTTAAAAGAGTGTGAAATTGAACATGTATTTCTTACAGTGGAAACTTGATAGCAAATCAGGATTATGTCAGTCATATTCTTTTCAAAGAAATAAAGCCCCATAATTTAGGTGGTCAGAATTTCACTTTGTTGAACATTGTCCTAAGGCCCAGTGACTATACCACTGCCCTAACAAATTGATTGTGTATTTTTCAGATTTGAAGACTACAATCTTGGACAAAACTGTTGGGATGCTTACCAGCTTCCTAAAAAGTTTGCATGTTATTTCAAATAATGTATTTGTGTGCAGCCATTTTCAGCCCCCTCCCCCTCCCCACTCTCCCTTTCAATGTTGTCAAAATATTTCACTAGGAAATACAGAGATATGGAAAGCAATTATCAACATTTCCACTCATTTCACCAACATTGAACGGTGGAACGGGAGTATCCCAATGAGTTTTGTCCAAGATTGTAGGTTACTAAATTTCAATGCTCTGTTTAAAGATAGGTTTTCAAACAGAGGCTCTGCGGTTGATGAGTCTTGCTCATATGTGTTAGATGCCGGGTTTGACTCCCGTCATGAGCGCTTCATTGTGTCCTTGGGCAAAACATTTTACTCTATATGCTCTAGTACACTCAGCTGTAAAATTAGTACCAGTACAGTGAGGGAGTTGACCTGCGATGGACTGGGGTCCTGTCCAGGGGAAGTCATATACTCTTATCTGCTTACGCTAAGGAAACTGGCGATAAGCACCGGCCTGATGGACCCTCATGGCTCAGGGACCGTGTTGCTGTGTAAAAAAAAACTAGTACCTTATGGCTCAGGGACCGTGGTGCTGTGCAAAAAAAAAAAATAGTATGGCCTGAGAGGATTTCACCTTCTCAGTTTTCAGGGTTGGCAGGTTGGGAAATTAAAAACAGAAAATTGAATTGGAGTGGTCAAATTTAAGAAACATTTGGTCAAATTATTTAAAATTTTTGTGAAATATGTTAACACATTTCCGAAAATTGGAAAAAAAGCTCCTTAAAATTGTATAAACATTTCCTGAAAATTTAAGAAAATTGCCAAAAATGACGAAAATTTCCTTAAAATTGAAGAAAATTCCTCGAAAATTGAAAAAAATTGCCTAGAAATCATAAATTTTCTCTAAAATTGTCAAACAATTTAACAATTTTAAGGAAAGTGCCTGAAAATGAACAAAATTTCTCCAAAATTGTCAAACAATTTACTGAAATTGTAAGGAGAGTACCCGACAATAAACTTACAGAAATTCCAGAAAATTGTCCCAGAATGAAAAAATTCCCGGAAATTGTGAAATAATTCACTAAAATTGTAAGTAAAGTGCACAAACTTTGAACAAATTTTCCTGATTAATGTCTGTTATAAAACTTACATGTAACCCCCCAACCCCCATCCCTGATAGGTGACCCTTCCTATGCCTCTGCCTAACACTATATGTACCAATAACAAAAGTTAGTACAGGGTTTAATATTAATGTGATGGTGCCTTTTATTTTCTCCATTTACTTCTTTAGCTCCTCCACTTCAAAAGTTGCTCTGCTGTCCCTGTGGCTCGAGTATGGATTTAAATTTCAAACAGGAAAATTGTGTGTAGATCTTGAGATACCTTATTGTACATGTATATCCTAACATCTATATGCCATTGTGTTCCAGCACATGGTACCCAAATTTTAAAATTATTGTGGCTTACCAAATGTCATGCATACACTTATTTCATTCATCTTATATTTTTACATATAACCATCGATACCGTAAACACCACATCGATACCGTGAACATCGATACCGTGAACACCACATCGATACCGTGAACACCACATCGATACCATGAACACCACATCGGTACTGTGAACAGCACATTGATACCGTGAACACCACACGATACCGCGAACACCACATCGATACCGCGAACACCACAGCGATACCGCAAACACCACATCGATACCGCGAACACCACATCGATACCGCAAACCCCACATCGATACCGCGAACACCACATCGATACCGTGAACACCACATCGATACCGCAAACACCACATCGATACCGCAGACCCCACATCGATACCGCAGACCCCACATCGATACCGCAAACCCCACATCGATACCGCAAACACAACATCGATACCGTAAACACCACATCGATACCGTAAACTCCACATCCATTTTCTTTCACAGGTTGCTGTAGGATGTTCATATATTCCAGTCCATTTTTACTCTTTGTGAAGGACTATGATGGAGAATTTCCCCAGGGCAGCAAAGTCATCCAAAGCTCTGCTTCAGAAGATGGAGATTATATAATTATTACTATCGAAGGTAAAAATTGTATGTTATCCACTTCGCAACACAACGTCATACCGCCATTGCATATTCTTATGGAAATTGTGTCATTGTTGTGTCAAAATTGAAGTTAAGGCTCCTTGTGAAGAAATTTACTTACACTCCCACAATTTTTGAAATGAATATTAAGTGGCAATTATCATTCCTTTGAGAAGGTTTGTTTTGCTTATTCTTTTTGATGGAAATTTTGCTGTTTTTGTATTTCATGGCTATTTTGTAAATTGATATAATTAAAAGTACTCCAATATATTACATAAAGACATAAGTATTAACTTTTGAAACCTGTAACCAATTTTAATTTTGATATAATTTTTGATGATATTTTTGCAACCTTTTGCATGTTAAATCAACCTTTTGCATGTTAAATCAACCTTTTGCATGTTAAATCAACCTTTTACATGTTAAATCAAGCTTTTACATGTTAATTCAACCGTTTGCATGTTAAATCAACCTTTTGCATGTTAAATCAACCTTTTGCATGTTAAATCAATCTTTTGCATGTTAAATTAACCTTTTGCATGTTAAATCAGCCTTTTGCATGTTAAATTAACCTTTTGCATGTTAAATTAACCTTTTGCATGTTATATCAACCTTCTGCATTTTAAATCAATCTTTTGCATGTTAAATCAACCTTTTGCATGTTATATCAACCTTTTGCATGTTAAATCAATCGTTTGCATGTTAAATCAACCTTTTGCATGTTAAATTAACCTTTTGCATGTTAAATTAACCTTTTGCATGTTAGATTAACCTTTTGCCTGTTATATCAAGCTTTTGCATATTATATCAACCTTTTGCATGTTAAATCAAACTTTTGCATGTTAAATTAACCTTTTACATGTTAAATTAGCCTTTTGCATGTAAAATCAACCTTTTGCATGTTAAATCGACCTTTTGCATGTTAAATTAACCTTTTGAATGTTAAATGAAGCTTTTGTATCTTAAATCAACCTTTTGCATCTTAAATCAACCTTTTGCATGTTAAATCAAGAATTAATGAATACATTTTTTTATTACAGGTGAACAAGGCGATGTTTGGCTGGACGTTTACAAGTTGCCGAAAGACAACTGGATAAGGGATGTTGATAACGTCCGAGCAGAGCATGCAAAACAGCATCAGGAGGTCAAAGGTGGTATTGACCAGCCAACAGCAGAGGTTGGCCATGTTTACATGTTTCTTTATCTTAAGATTATAAGTTTTGTTAACAGAGACCTAAAAATTGTTTTCTCAGAGCTTCTATTCTTGATTTCCTTTCAAGTTAGGCATCAATTATTTTATTTGTTATGTTTAGAGCAGAATTTATTGTTGACACCCTACGGTTTTCTTTTCCAATTGATTCCAAATTCAACCAATGTGTTTCAAGGGAAATTATTCCAGTAAGTTTGATGCGAAATTCACCATGCATTATTTAATTGATATACAGGGCAATCTTATACATTGAGTGAAACATGTAGCATGGTGGGCCCGAATTTTGTGCACTGAAGGAATTGAATTTTATTTTTCTCTATGAAAAAAATAATTGTTTTAATTATCAAAAATATAAATAAATTCTTTAATTTCTCCTCTTTTATCCATGATAAATTCACAGAACCTTGATATTTTACTTCTTAATATACCGTATTTTCTCTAATAAACGCCCCCCCCCCTCTAATAAACGCCCCCTCGTCATTTTTCATACTTTCAGGATGTAACAACGTACGTTTAACTTACCAAATGTGACTTGAAAAGGCTGTAAGTTGAACGTAACCAAGCAGAAAATATGCAAAGAGTATATTCCATTAATAATCCATGCACAATAATGCTAAAAACACAAAAATCGCTTGAAGAAACTAAAACCATAGGCCTAAAAGGAATTGCCGTTCTTTTGTAGGTTACATTTTTTTCTTCATACTTTACCCTCTAATAAACGCCCCCCTGTTTTCCAAATGCAAAGCCCCGGGGGCGTTTATTAGAGAAAATACGATATTCATTAAAGAAAAAAGAAGTTTAGTTTGTTTCGGCAAATTGTGAATACCCCGAAGTTTGTGCACCAATGATAAACTTATGCAACTTTTAGCAGCTGTACCAGTAAAACGTGAAAGGCTTGAACGAAAATACTGGAAGAAAACATTTGAAAATATTAATTTCCAAAGTGTGTATTCATTGAACATATAGCCAGTTTTGTTTAAAATTTCTCAAATTAACAGGTGAAATCTTGAATTTTATGTTATTTTTTTTTGAAGTTGGGGAAATATTGGGGTGCAAGAACTTCAGACCTACATGAACTTCGCGCCACGTACTATACTAACAAACAGAAACATTACATGGTGTGGGTTATAGGTAAATGTTTGACTAAGTTGCTGAAAGTTCGTAAAAACAAAGAAATAATATTGAGAGCAAATTATGAGGACCAGGAAAGTTGCAAATGACTAGTGGAATGATTAATGGAAAGTTGCAGTTGATTATCCTATGGAGAGAGAAATGATATTTCATATAGTCATTTTCAGATAAATTTATTGGTTATTGTAACCATGAGTTTATTCATTGCAATAAAAGGAAGCTTTCATGATGAAAATCTGTTGCAATAAATTTACAGTCCAAAATCCTCAAAGCGTACAAGGTTGAACAAAAACATCACTTAAAATCACTCATCAATAAACAAACAAAATCTTCACTGTTAAATACCATCCTATTTGTAAATTATTACTTCAAGCCAGACACACTGACCACCAGGAACAATTTTGTCCTTGTATTGAGTGTGAAAGTCAGTGCAGCTGCAGTGAAATTTGTTTACTATCAATGTCAGATTATGATTATGGAAAGTGAGGTGAAGTTTGTGGAAATCCCTGGTGTAATTTCTAATTGCTTGTGTTGGATTGTGGTTCCTGTTGTGAGCAATATAGACCCCGATAGATTTTAGATTTTGTTGGGGCTTAAGTTAAGGCACAAAATATATTGCGAGGTTTAGACTTAATGTTTGTCTTCATTTCAGACCAGTGTAGAGACACTTGATGGTGGTATTGAAGCAAGCCATCCATCTGAAGGGATCACTGGGATTTCAAAGGTAAAACATCAAAAGCTTTATCAAATGTTTCTGTTGATAGTATTTTTTACTTACATTTTTCAGCAGAACATTTAGCTCTTGTACCTTTGTATGTAATTTCATTACACATATTGATGTTCACAAGTCTCATTCTTCTGATGACTCCAAGGAAGGCGACAAGACAGCTGCTGCTGCTGTCATCCAAGACATCACCCTTAGTAGCAGGCTTCCCGACTACTCGTCCATCTTCTCAGCCCAGGCCAAGGCCATCCTGCTCACCTTCAACTTCATTGAGTATTTCCTGCTCAGCCACTTTGCCATCTTCTCCGATTCAAAGGCTGTCCTTACCTCTTTACTCAATGTGAAATGGGATAACCCCACATCCCACCTCCTCACACCCACCCCTCTGCAACCATTGCCATTGGACCCTCACAGTCCATCACGTCCTCCTTGCTTGCCCCCTGTACAACCTTTCCAGAGCTTCCCTCGCTCCCCACAACTCAATAGCCGAGCTCTTCCAGAAAAATCCTCCGAATATATGTATCTCCTTCCTTCATCATGCTTCCCTCTACAACCATATTTAGTCCTCCTGTCCCACCCTCCTCTGTCTACTTTGTTTTTTCACCCATGCACTTCCTCTCTTGATCCCAGTTTTCTGGCTGTTTTTTTTCACCCATGCACTTCCTCTCTCGATCCCAGTTTTCTGGCTTTTAGTTCCCGTGTTTATCTCAATCTCCCCTTGTTTTCTTTTCTTCCTACAGTACCTCTGGAATGATTCAAAGTCTCAAGCACAATTTGACCCTCGCTCTTGTGGTGCCGTTAAGCCCTCATCAAACAAAGTTATTATTTTACTGGTGTTTAACAATTTTCTATGCTTTATTTAGAACAGATCTTCAATGTATTCCTTTGTAAAAAAAATCCCTAACATCTTCAGTGGCATTCAAATTGTCAACTTTGTAAATTTGGTTTTTTTGTGCACTGTTTTCATTATAATAAAGCACAGTGGCACTAATAAAGCGTTGTCAAAGCGCCAAGGAAGCCCTGAAAGTAAGTTTGCAGTACTTTTGTCTTCTTTGGTGTAAATATTTTTCAAAATTGATTTTCTTCATCTTACTGTTTATAATTCACCATGAAGGGCCCCATTCTGATCTAAGCCCTGAAGTCTTACAATCCTCGCAGCAGTTGTGATGAGTTGTTATCAACTTTTTACTTTACTGTCTCTTCAAAGAATTCATCTCGTGTGCCAACACCTGTAATGTCATCAGTATCCACTCCATCCAATTGGAACCCAGCAAACCTAGCAAAACCAACACAGGTGCTACGAGTAAGGTCTCCGACAACATCAGTGAATGGTAATTTTTATACTGAAGTATGCATAAGAGTAGATATTATACAAAAATAACATGTTTATGTAAATTTGAATATTTTTTTTATAGATTAGTAGCCCTGAAAATCCAAAAAGCTGTTTTATGGTCAAAAACAAGTGATTATGATGGAAAATTTTGTTGGCTTTTTTTATGTTTAGTAGAATTTTGAACCCTCTATCTAATGTTGTGTCTGGGTGTCACTCGTCCTTTCTTTTTTTGTCTCTCAAATTCCTACAACTTTACTTAAATGTTTTATATTAAGAAACCTAACTTTGAAATAAATAATCCTTTATTCACAAAATTTGAAGACCATTATGTTTGGATTTTTGTAGAAATGCAAACTTGATTGTTTCTGCTAAGAAATTCCCTCTGTGTCCATCAACATTTAATTTGTGGATACTATGGAAATAAGTTATGATAGTTAGTAAGGCTCCTGATAATCAACTTGAATTGTATTCTTGCCAAGTCAAAAGTATCTAATCAAGATTTTCAATTATTTGTAGGTGTGACCAATCCCATTCTACCTGGACTCTGCAACCCCTCTTTGGATGAATGGATATCCACCATTGGTCTAGGCAACAGGCATCAACTGACGGAAAACCATCTCCAGCAGAGAAGGACGGCTGCTAAACTTGCTCTTGGTCCTTACGCGGATCATGTCCAAGAAGATCAAGAGAAGATGAAAGAAGAAAAAAGGTCTTTGTTCTTACCGATTCTTACCAACGATGAGGCGTTTAAGTCTTGTAAAACCTATCTGCAAATTTCTTGTCTCCTAAGTTGACAACTAGGGCACTTCAGTCATGCACAGAGGAACAATGTCAATATTGTTTCATAAAACAGATGAAGTACTAAACAAGGAATTGATTTACAATCGGAACTAAAAACAGTCAGGTGTAAACTATAGTGGATGATCCCTCTAGAAAATATTTAATTGAGATTTGAAACTGTTGAGAGAAGTTGGCATTAACGGCAGCATTCGACAAGATATTCCAAGAGTTAATAGAGCGATAACAAAAAGTAATATGTCTTGTTGTTCTGCTTCTTCCAATTGTGACCTCTTGTACGAGAAATATGACTTTTGGGAAAAAATAAATCCGAATTTGTGTCTTCCAACCCGTGAAGAATTTAAAAAAAATGAATCCTATTTCTTCTAATCCTCCTGCATTGTAGGGAAGGAATACCAATTTTGATCAGATGCTCGCTATATGACAAATCACTAATGTCTTTCACAATCTTGGTTGCTTTGTTTAGAACCTATTCACATTTGCTCTTTTTTCTTAGAAATCGGAATTATTCAAGACTGTGTTTGTTAAACCTCTAGTGTATAGATTGACAGTTCATCTGGTGTAGTTTCAGACACTTTCGTGATCACATTTTTCAAATTTAGAATATTTTTCTTGAGTGGATGTGTTTTCAGGAATGATCTAGATTGAAATTAAATGCAAGTCTTTAATGGATTAAAGGATTAGATCAGTGGTCAGAGAGCTTTTGACAGAATCTTAAACCGAGTGTCTTTTTATGATGTCATTTCTTGTTTTGACATGTGTTAGGGTTAGGTTTAGGTTAGGTTCAGGATAAAGTCAAAGTTAAAATGTATGATGTCATGAGCAGGACACTAGGTTTAAGTTCATGGTCATTGCAAACAATGTCTATTACATATGAAAGAGAACAAAAAGAAATGTGAAGTTACTGGTTCCATATCTCGTACTTACATGTTCAGGAGATAGATTTTATGAAAATGACAGGTATAGTATACTGTGTCAATTGTTATGAAATGACAAGTATAAGAAAGTATACTGTGTCAATTATAAAATGACAGGTATAAGAAAGTATACTGTGTCAATTGGTATAAGAAAGTATACTGTGTCAATGTTTATAAAATGACAGGTATAGAAAGTTTACTGTGTCAATTGTTATAAAATGACAGGTATAAGAAAGTATACTGTGTCAATTGTTATAAAATGACAGGTATAGAAAGTATACTGTGTCAATTGTTATAAAATGACAGGTATAGAAAGTATACTGTGTCTATTGTTATAAAATGACAGGTATGGAAAGTATACTGCATCAATTGTTATAAATGACAGGTATAGAAAGTGTAATGTGTCAATTGTTATAAAATGACAGGTAAAGAAAGTATACTGTGTCAATTGTTATAAAATGACAGGTATAGAAAGTATACTGTGTCAATTGTTATAAAATGACAGGTATAGAAAGTATACTGTTTCAATTGTTATAAAATGACAGGTATAGAAAGTATACTGTGTCAATTGTTATAAAATGACAGGTAAAGAAAGTATACTGTGTCAATTGTTATAAAATGACAGGTATAGAAAGTATACTGTGTCAATTGTTATAAAATGACAGGTATAGAAAGTATACTGTTTCAATTGTTATAAAATGACAGGTATAGAAAGTATACTGTGTCAATTGTTATAAAATGACAGGTATAGAAAGTATACTGTGTCAATTGTTATAAAATGACAGGTATAAGAAAGTATACTGTGTCAATTGTTATAAAATGACAGGTATAGAAAGTGTATTGTGTCAATTGTTATAAAATGACAGGTATAGAAAGTATACTGTGTCAATTGTTATAAAATAACAGGTATAAGAAAGTATACTGTGTCAATTGTTATAAAATGACAGGTATAAGAAAGTATACTGTGTCAATTGTTATAAAATGACAGGTATAGAAAGTATACTGTGTCAATTGTTATAAAATGACAGGTATAGAAAGTATACTGTGTCAATTGTTATAAAATGACAGGTATAGAAAGTATACTGTGTCAATTGTTATAAAATGACAGGTATAAGAAAGTATACTGTGTCAATTGTTATAAAATGACAGGTATAGAAAGTATACTGTGTCAATTGTTATTAAATGACAGGTATAGAAAGTATACTGTGTCAATTGTTATAAAATTTCTATGGAGTATTTGCATTGTTATGACCCCTGCAATAGATCCCCCTAATGCACGAAGTTAAGTATTTGGTTTAGTCCATTTTTACAATAGGTGAATTTCTTAACAAAGTGAAAGAAGGTATGTAAACTTTTCTCGTTTTTCATTCTTTTTTGTTGTTTTTTATGCATTTTAAACAATCTAACACAGAAAGTTGATTAGAGTATTAATGTATTGGCATCATGTCTATATGCGTATTTAATGCACGGTTCAAAGGACTTTGCACTCTCGAATGACCCTCCTAAAGTCGGATCATTCCACTCATACCAAAGTCCTTGGCCCAATTCATTAAATATGCATATAGACACTCCGACTCAACACCAATCTTTAATCAATGTATTGTCATGCACTTGCATGAAACCCAACATTCATTAGAAATAGCTGGTATCAGATTTGAGAACAGCCTTCAAAAACTTGGGTCTTGAAAGGGCTAAGGACAACTTGTTGATGCTGATGCCAGGTCTAGCTGGAATTTGCGGTATTTCTGTATTTTGGTGTTGCGTGTTTCCATCAAAATAAATCTACAGAAAGAAAAAAAAGACTTAGTCCGACAGAATTTACAGGGGTCAAAATTTACATTTTATTCCCTTGTTCCACGGAACAGTATTTTCTATAATAAGACTTGTTGCGGATCAGATTTCACTGTTTCAATTTTTTGGCTGATAACAGAACAAATTCTTTTCGTTAACCAACATAGGCATAATTTACAACTACTTTATTGGTTAATATATGTAAATATGTAGCTGGGTTATTAGTATATACATGATGTAGCATTGAGTTCCGTACAGTCGTACACATGCAAGCAGCCTTGCATATGTGTATTCATTATTAATCATTGTGCTGACAATTGCAGGCAAGTTGGGAAATGCTTTGTGTTACTGGAAGTAATTATTTTCATGATGATGTTGTGACAACATGCATTTTTGTTTCGAGCAGAAATCAAGTTATTGATGCCACATGCTTGTGAAAAAATTATGTTCCATCGGAACAGTGATGTTTGATGATTCACTGTTCCTGCATCAAAAGCACTGTTCTCGGAACAGTGGGATGTTTGACCCCTGGTTTACAGTAGTTGACTTTAACAGCTCTGTCTTGTTAATGTGATAATGATGGAAACCTGATTTTGTTCGAAGTTTAGGACTTTTTCAGACTTTTTTTTTTTAAAGCATGGTGATCGAGCCCTAGTAATATTTTGGAGTGCACTATATGTCTGTCTTGTATTCATATATCATTTTCTGTGATTGCAGATCCAAGAAGTGCAGATGTATCTTTGTGAGTCCTGGGATAGCTCTGTCTCAAGGTGCACCCCTCAACATCCTGTCTCATGGAATTTCACATTTCCTTGTATGTGCATGGGAGGACACCAACAATCTTTGTTTCTACAATCTTTTGAAAACTGCCAAAGGTTAATTTTTTCCAGTTTCTTTTGTTTTTATTGTGTCTTAAAGATTATAATAGTTTTGAAGTGTATTACAATAATAGGATTTCTTAAGGGGTTAGATATCACCATCTTCATTTATGATAGAGGACAAGACGATACAGACTGTGAAGGTACACAAAGGTTGAGCTAAAGACACAAGGAATGGGAGGGTATGAATTCGCCACTAGTCTGACATCAGTCATTTCTTCAATATGTGCACAGGTCCTATATATCATTGCATAGTCTACCTGACCGATAAACAAGCAAATCGGGTAAACCAGCGATTCTTGATAGACGGCCCACGTGCCAAATCTGTCCCGCCAGACAATCCAATCTGGCCCGCAAACAATAGTCATAATAAATGCAATACAGTGCATTGCATGTAAACTCAATCCGAATGAGACCAGTAAAAATTGCGAAATACTTGTTTATTTTGGGGGTTTTCTAGGCAGATCAGCTCACTAAATCATTGTCATATATCAAATAGAATATTATTTTTAGTTCCGCTATAAATTGGGCTCGCAGCTTGTCAAAGGAAAGTGGATAAGAGAACCGCCGACATCTGGCGTACATCCTCTAATCGTGCATGCTCTTAACTTGTTTGTATTCAGGTTTTGTTTGTCACATGACGCTGGTTTTGCCACGCGAGTGGCCAATGGCCTGAAGCTGTTGTGAAATGGTAGCCCTTCAAAAAGTTAAATTAAGAACCCTTGCAGTAGACCATACCTTTAAACATCATGTAATATTCCACCCTCCTGCTTGTGGCTCTGTTAGTTTGCTTGTGTAAACAATTCACCTTGAGCAAAAAGTGGATGGAATTGAGTACTACTTTCGTGGGTAAAGCCTCTCTGATTTGCTCATATTGCAGACCAGGAAGGCTTTACTATGATTTGAAGTACTCGCACATGTAATGTAACAATTTTGCATGTTCTCCACCATATTTCCCACTGTCATCATTTGAATAAAAAGGATAATAGTTGAACCAGTTTTTGTGAAAATATTGATTGCTAGAGGCTTTCTTGTTTCCTTCCAGATTTGGAACATAAACCAGACAAGATTATGCCTTTTGCTTCAACAATTTCATCAGTCTCTTTATCAGGATGTGGCATGATTCTTGGTGTTGGATTAGATAGTGGTTGCATCATTCTCATTGATCATCATCTTGGTAAGTGGGGTTATATTTTCTCATTTCAAATTTATCGATTTATTCACTTTCTAGATATTTGTATAATCAACTGTGATTTGAATTAAGCCTATTTAACATCCACTTAGTCCTGTTGTCGGGATGTCTACTGTGGTGTAGCGGTTATCATACATGTCTACAGACCACGAGGCCCAGGCTTCAAGCCTGGGTTGGGTAGACATGCCAGTTCACCACAACTGGTTATCAAAGGCCGTGAACATCGACTTGGTTGTCGATGTTATGTCTGTCCGTACGTTGTACCTGTGTTCTCGTCCGGGTCGTATTAAGAGTTTCGTGATAGCATTGTTACTATCATAACCGAATACACAGGCGACGAACCCGTCATTGTAATTGTGTGTTCACTCGTCGTCGTGTTGTTGGGAAACAATATTTATTAGAAATGGCTTTGCTTAAAACCAGGAACATCTCAATCTGCCCTCAAATGGAGCAGGGCCGGTCAAAGAAAAAGTTATATATTTCTTTGTTTCTCAAAGCACAAAACTGTATACAGTTTCACCTCTCCGAGGCTCCTTCAAGATAACAACTACTCCCACTGGTGTTACATAGTATTTTTAGTGACACATCTGAATATAATGGCAATCCTTTGTAATATAAGTAGTAACCGTAATCAATGCTGGCATTGTTAGTCTTTGCTGCTGGGGAAAGGTAAAATGAACTATGAGCATAGAACTATTTATACCTCAATGTTACGATGCAAAGTTATTCTTGTGGAATGATGTGGTTAATTTGTTGCTTGAAAATTGCAGGCCAAATTTTTAAGCAGTGCTTTTTCTAATGTATATTAATGTATTTTGTAAAGTTGCACACAATTTAATCTCCACAGTATTGCACATTTACTGCTTTATGGACATGTAGCAATTTGTATTTTGGTTGGAAGAGTATTAAAATCTGAGCAGACAAAGTTTTAAGTTTTGTGAAAAGCACTTTTACTTTTTGAATTAGAGCTGATCAAAGTTTGATCACCTTTTAATTCATACAAAATTTGTGAGGTATGACCAGGCGAACATGCCATTCTTTAAATTTCTTTCCTAAATCTGAATCACTGCAAATAATGGAGGCATCCATTCCTGCTAGGATTTTATTGGGGGCATGGCAAAGACTCAAAAACTTTTGGTCAGAATTTGCTGCACTACTTCAAAGAATTACGATAGACATTTAAAGAACAAAGGATTTACAAATGAAAATACCAATGTCGCTCGGTAATATTTCACAACATTTGCATAAAATATGCATATTGATACCTGAGATTCGAGAACGCTGTAAAATGGTCAATGTGTAACTCATTTTGATGGAAAGTATTTTGCTACTATGATGGTTATTAATAGATTTGAAAGCAATATAACTAATATTGCCCCTACACCAGTGGTGTAGCCAAAGAGTGGGCAGAGGGGGCGATCGCCCCACCAATATGGATATCTTGGCTATACCACTGCTCTACACACCCATATACCTTTAAAAGCATTAGGTGGTTTCTACAAATTAAGTTATTCGTGCAAGATGTTAAAAAGCTTTAATCTATTTTCTGAAATTCTTTGCTTCAACACCATTATTCCCAATGCTTTTGATGGATACTTTACCAAAGTAGTGTTTCCACATAATCTGTAATATTTTACACGACTTCCAACAGTCTTCTTTAATTTGAATTTTTTTTAATGCCAGGCACCCCCCTTGCAGTTGAAAATATGAGTACCTCCAGTATAACTTACCTTGATTTTCCTGTCTTTGGACCAACATCATCACCAAGCACAGCTCCAGAGAAGCTACAGAGCTTAACAGATGGTCAAGGTATTGTGTTGGTAGGAACGACTGCAGGGGGACTATATTCTCTTACTGTAAATTATGATGATAAGAAGACGTCTTGTTGCTGTCTCCAGAAAGAATCTAGAAAGGATGAAGAGAAGCTAGGAACTATTTACACCATCCCTGCTCTGAAGAATGTGGTAAGATATTAAATTTTCTTTTAAATGAGGAGGGGGGAAGATGCATTTAATAATTATTCTGGTAACACAAACCCCCTTTTGGCTCTGTCATTCCCTCCATATTAATGCTTGCAAGTTTTGCACTCTCTGTTCTCAGACTGCTTCTTGTCTGTATGCTTAATATTTCTTTCGTATTTGCTAATTCATTTGATAAATTGACAGCATAATCTTTACAGAAAAGTCTATTGTGTTGTATTGGTAGGCTCCCCAATAGTGAGGGTTATTGAAATAAAAAATACATACGCCATATTTCGACAATTCGTCCCTCTTTTCGCGTAGTGACGAATGTCATTTGTGTAGTGACGAATGTCAAAATTGAACGATTAATTCTGCATACTGATGAATGTTCAGAAAATTTTAAAGCTCGGTGAAATAAAAGTTGATAAACGTATTATATAGCTTTATATATCATTGGAAAGAGAAAATGCAAATCTTTTGGCGATTGTACTCACAATAAAGATATTTTGAGCAAAATCTTTATTTTATGAAGCCTCAAAGACATTCGTCAGTATGTGGAAATAATAATTCAGTATTTCGCGCCAATTTTTGTTTCACTTAAGCAAGACATTTGTCAGTATGTGGAACGAGGGACGAATTATCGATATCATCATCATTCCCACATACATAACTGAGGGCTATTTGAGTTCAGGAGTCTTTAAATATTATCAAATATTTTAGTAGTTTTAGAAATATGACTGATTTGAAGAGTTTTTAATGTAGGCCGAGAATATGTGACTGCAGGATAAGGCAAACAAAAGTGTTTGCACAATACCTTATGATATTTACCTTAAATTTAAGAATGAGTCGTTGTCTTTGTCATTAAATGTGTGAAACAGGAGATTGTAAAAGTTACCCAGAAAGCCCAAGAATTGCAAACAAGCAAGCATTGAACAAGCACTGATGTGAACTAAATTATTATTTTCAGTCAATGTAATATTTTTGGATAGTGAGTCAAAAATGTATGTATTTTCTTTACAGCTATATTCTCTGATTAATCACAGAAGCATATAATCAAGTTTGTTCTGTATATTTTCCACTATGCACTCATCTCAAAGTAAATCAGCACCAATGACAACCCAAGCTTTCCTGTGACTAACTAACCGCTCTGTTTCTAACACCTTAACTTTCTTTGCTAACCCTCTGGCTCAATCCTACACCAATGACAGCCTAAGCTCATCTGTTACTAACTAACCGCTCTGTTTCCAACACCTTAACTTTCTTTGCTAACCCTCTGGCTCAACCCTACACCAATGACAGCCTAAGCTTTTCTGTTACTAACTAACCGCTCTGTTTCTAAAACCGTAACTTTCTTTGCTAACCCTCTGGCTCAAGCCAATACCAATGACAGCCTAAGCTTCCTGTTACTAACTAACCGCTCTGTTTCTAACACCGTAACTTTCTTTGCTAACCCTCTGGCTCAACCCAATACCAATGACAGCCTAAGCTTTCCTGTTACTAACTAACCGCTCTGTTTCTGACACCGTAACTTTCTTTGCTAACCCTCTGGCTCAACCAAACACCAATGACAGCCTAAGCTTTCCTGTTACTAACTAACCGCTCTGTTTCTAAGACCATAACTTTCTTTGCTAACCCTCTGGCTCAACCCTACACCAATGACAGCCTAAGTTTTTCTGTTACTAACTAACCGCTCTGTTTCTAACACCGTAACTTTCTTTGCTAACCCTCTGGCTAACCCAACACCAATGACAACCTAAGCTTTCCTGGTTCTAACTAACAGCTCTGTTTCTAACACCGTAACTTTCTTTGCTAACCCTCTGGCTCATATAGATTAGACTCTCAAAGCACTATAAATTCAAGCAACCAACCAACTTAAAAAAACAAAAAACGTACTCAATTGCAACACCCTACATGCAACACCGATCTCTCGGTCAAAAATATCATCTTAACCTGTCCCATATACCTGAACGTCAGATCACACCTCTCCCCCTCCATCTCAATTTCGGATCTTTTCAAGAACAATCCTACCTCCAACTTCATCGCCTTTCTTCGTAACAGCAATTTATTCCACCTGATCTTATCCTCCCTTTCCTTTCCCTTCTCTGCCTTATATTCGTCATGTATATTTTACTACCCTAATTTCTTTCCC
Organism: Chiridota heheva; assembly: GCA_020152595.1. Classification (NCBI taxonomy): domain Eukaryota; kingdom Metazoa; phylum Echinodermata; class Holothuroidea; order Apodida; family Chiridotidae; genus Chiridota; species Chiridota heheva. The sequence goes on from JAIGNY010000224.1 coordinate 349,436, forward strand.
TTATTCACCTTCTCTCTTCCCTTCCCTCTCCCCTCCTTCCCTTTATCCCTCCTCTCTTTCCTCTCTGTCCTAACTCAAGCACCTTAGTTTTTTTTACACCTTCTGGCACATTTGACTCTGACTGTTGTGGTGCCGTTAAACATCAATAAACAATTAACCAAATGTACTCCATTGAAATTACCATGCCGTAAAGTTTCTTTTTAAGCCTACCCGTACCCGACATCTAAGTTAATCCTGAAAACTCAGGTATGACAATTACCCACCCAACATCCTGTTCAGTGTATTGTGTTCCCACATAAAACAATGATTATTTATCTTCCATTCCTATGCAGACCACAGCCAAGTAGTACAATGCTATTTGTGTGTATAAGATTACACAAAGCAGAGCTGAATAATCAAGGCACGTTTGTGATTGAATCCGTGTTAGGTGTATTAGTGGGAGAAGTTTATTTTTAAACTGATGATAAGAATAGCTGTGTATCATAATGCCTGAGGTGATGATGTTCATTAACTGTGAATGATTGACGGACCATTTCTTTTAAAGAAAGATATTGCTTCATGACATTTTTCTATACAGTGCAAATTTCAGACTGTCTGGCGTATACCCATTTCACCATAATTATGTGGTTTTCTGCAGGTTCTCGTGATGAATACATCAGGCAGCCTTACAATGTTCAACTTTGTGACTGGTCAGATGATGTGTCGAATTAAAGTTCCCCCTCCCTACATAATAGAGAAGAAAGACATGGAACACGCCATTTCATTGGCTGCCAATGGTCAGAAACTGTTTCTGAAAGGTATGTGATTTTGAATTAAAAACGATGTCAAGAGTTCTATAGTTAGATTTTATTGTATTTAAATTATTTTGACTTTGCTCCTGAAGGCTCAACTGACATTGGCTGATCACCTTGTCTGGCATGTTAGATAATCACCTTCATATGAAAGTGTGTGGGGAACTTTGTGATTAGAAGCCTGCACAAGCTTGCCCGAAGAATGGTCCATGGACACTCTCCAGGAGAGTCTAAAAATTTTGAAAGTGACTTGAACACTTGGGAAGACCTGCCCCTAAATACGCAGCATGGATAGGCAGTATCCGCAGAGGTGTAATTATAAGCAAATGCCAGCGTGTCCAGGCTGCAAAAGAAAAGCATATACTTCTCAAAGAAAGAGATGCTAGTGCATTTGCTGGCAGACACTTTTAAGGACTGTGCCTTAAAAATGAAATTCCAGTCGTTCTTTTTTAATTAGCAAAATCAAGTTGAATGAAATTGATTACATTTGATCATGAACTAATCTGAAATTTAGGGTGAAAATACCCTTCCATAAATATGTTGACTGTTATCTAGTTCTTTGTTAATTAGTTATCTCAATTAATTTGATAGAGGCTGCAAAAAAAATGGCTGTTTTTAATTATACCATTGCTTTCAGAATAGCTTCAAATTTTCCCAGATTTTGCACCGAAGAGGGAATTTTTAAAAACATTTTTAATTAAAGGAATGGATTGTTAAGGAATTTATCTTGCAATTTGTAAGTTTCATTATCACAGATGCAAGAATTTTTAAAGGAATATTCCCACGCTACCAAATTTCATTTTAATATGTTTGATAGATGACAATAAAAGAAACAGATTGGTGAAAAACCAAGTTAATATCTTATTCCTGCAAGAAGTTATTGAATTTTAAATATTTTTCTTGGCTGCCTAAAAGAGATTGTTGGTCTGAGTCATCATTATGATGTCATCACAGCATATCCTGTGCTAATCTTTATGCTTTTCTTTGAAAATTAATTTCGTTCTTTCAAAATAATTGGGAACATTTGTTTCTTCTAAAATTATTAAGAATAGTGTCGAATATAATTTACAATAATGTTTTCCAATCTGTTCTTGTAACTTATATTTGAATTATGATAAATTGGTGATTAATTTTCAAAGAAATACCTAAAGATTAGTGCAGGCAGTGTTGTGATGACATCATAATGATGACTGAGACTCAGTACAAGTCATTTTTATGCAAGCAAGAAGAATCTTTGAAGCTCAATAATTTCTTCTAGGAATGAATAAATTGAATAATATTAAAATGAATTAATATTTTCTCTATCAGATACATGAAAATGACATTAAGTCCAAACCTCGCAATACATTCTCTGTCTTAAGCCCAACAAAACCTCAAATTTGTCGGGGGTCTAGTATTGCTCACAACAGAAACAACAATCCAGCACAAGCAAGTAGCAATTACACCAGGGGTTTCCACACACTTCAACTCACTTTCCATGGTCATAATCTGACATTGATAGTAAACAAATTTACACCGCAGCTGCACTGACTTTCACACTCAACACAAGGACAAAAGTATTCCCCTGTGGTCAAAGTGTCTGACTTGCAGTAATGATTCACAAATAGGATGGTGCTTAACAGTGAAGGTTTTGTTTGTTTATTGATGAGTGATTTTAAGTGATGTTTTTGTCCAACCTTGTAGGGTTTAGGAATTTTTGGACTAAAAATCTATTGCAACAGATTTTCATCATGAAATTCCATAGAGATATTCCTTTAAATAAGAGTAGCCCATATAGTATTAATTTTGATACTCTCATTGTTGAAAAAATGAATTGCATTAAGAATTTGTATCCCTTGGGCCCCTCCAACCCTACACCCTTAATTTTCTCAAAATCAGAGGTAATCCACACCCTCCAACCCGAGAGCTTCTTCACGGTTTACTTGCTACCAACCAGCTATTGTTACACCATACACAACATTGGGGTAATCTATACCTTCCAACCTGGAGAGCCCCTTCACAGTTCACTTGCTACCAACCAGCTATTGTTACACCGTACACAATAGGTCATTTATTTGGGGCTTAATCCACAAGCCTGCTTTGCAATGAAGTGAAACAGATAAGGCCTAAAAATAAATGTGCATTATATGCCTGGAGGAATTTGTGCAATACCCATGAATGATTGATGAACCATTCCACCTAAAGAGAATTATTTCATCATGGAGTATTCATTACGTGCGATAACAGTTGATTTGAGGAGCATTCATATCAAATGTTATCAGTATAATCACATGACTGAAAAGTGGATTTCAATATTCATGAGACTCCAGAATAATACACCTTCACATTTTGGTTCATTGCTACTTTAATCCTTTCGCTGCTAAGCTATATAAGACTTAACTAAGTGCAGGTGCTATTATCGTTTTTTCGCAAAACTGGTATAGGAGATATCCACAGTAAAATGTGCTTACTGTGAGAGAAGACAGTTTTCAGATCACAGAGAATAAATTTATGTTTGTTAAAAAAGAATAAATCCAAACTTGAAGAACAACTAAAAATGTTATTTCTAAACATTAAACTCACTAAAGCATTGTAATTTCTTTTACCAAGAAACCCGTTTTCATATCGTCACTTGTGGTACAGTATGTTGATTTTTCCTTGACTCAACAGTGACTCTGTTTTGTAAGTGATATAAGAAACCAACTCCAAATTGAAAAGCTGAATGCCGCCCCAATTCTTATATTTTTGCCCTTCAATCTGATATAGGCTTTGATACAATACAATGATCGTACAATGAGTGCTGCGCCATTGAAAATAGTGTGTGGAAACGCGTACATGTACGGTCTTCACACAGTCATCCAAGTAAAAGATGTCAGCACCGTATATACATATGGTGTCAGCAGTGAAAGGGTTAAAGGATTAGTTCAGTGGTTTAGTTCAGTGGTTTAGTTCAGTGGTTTAGTTTAGTGGTTTAGTTACGTGGATTAGTTCAGTGGATTAGTTCAGGGGATTAGTTAAATGGTTTATTTCAGTGGTTTACTTCAGTGGTTTAGTTCAATGAATTAGTTCAGTGGATTAATTCAATGGGTTAGTTCAGTGGTTTAGTTCAGTGGATAAGTTCATTAGTTTAGTTCGGTGGTTTAGTTCAGTGGTTTAGTTCGGTGGTTTAGGTCAGTGGATTAGTTTAGTGGATTAGTTTAGTGGATTAATTTAGTGGATTTGTTTAGGGAATTAGTTCAGTGCATTAGTTTACTGGTATAATTCAGTGGATTAGTTCAGTGGATTAGTTCAGTGATTTAGTTCAGTAAATTAGTTCAGTGGATTAGTTCTATTAAATATAATATCGCACAAAGTGTTAATATTTTACTAATAGATTATTTTACATTTTCAAACCCTTCTCTGAAGAACGCCCTTTTTCTGAGAAAGTGCTGTCTTTTTTTTAAATCTAAAACCATAATAAGCACTTGGAATTTCAAAGCTTGTTAAAGTACCGGAACTGTTCTGACCATTTGACGATTCTATAGCCTACTCTCGTGGAAAAAACCTGATGTGGAACGTCGCGTTCCCATTTTTCCGAGGTGCAAGAATGAAGTGCCATTTTATACGAAAAAACGAACCCCCTCTTAAAGTCCTGGCTACGGGTCTGCGTTAAGAAGTTTATTTGGACTCTCTTTGGATATTCTCCAAAAAGTCTGCTGTTTAATCCTGTTTAATGTAGGCATGTGAAGAAAAAAAATTTACTGCAAAACTCACTTAATGAAATGGGCAGCTTTTACTTTATAACAGGTATAAATACAATTATGATTTTTCCCATGTTTTACGATGCAAGTGAGCAACCTAACTTTCCAAAATGTTAAAAAATAAATATATCTGCTTTCAGGTATGGCCTACAAGTAAAAATGTTTAATAACATGGCTCACTGGCAGTAACAGAAAAATAAACCCATCTAGGACATTTACACCTGGCTGAATAAAAAGGCATATTGTTATCGCTATGTCCATCTCACTTGTTGAGTCAGGTTGCAACCTAGGGGTGGGAGTGGTGGGGTGGTGGGAGGATCGTGTTCCGAGCCTGCTTCCTATGCTTGTCTTTCAAAATGTAATTTATCACTTAATTACCTTCGGCCCAAATAGCGTGTGTGTGTTTGGGGATGATAGTATGGATCATCAAAGTTGTCAAAAAAGTGGGGGGATATATCCCCCATCCCTCCCTGGATTTACGCCCATGCACTCAACCACTAAACTTATCCTTCACCTTGTTTTACTCAAATGGTATGTCATTGCTTACAAACACAGGCACAAAACAAGAGGAAGGGGAGGATGAGAAAAATGACTCAAACAGTTTGACTGCACTGCTAGCCTTCCAGTTCCAGTCCTTTGATTGTTTAGATACCTCCTGGAGAAGTGTATCAGACCAAGAGATCAGCCCTCCTACACTCATGCACACCACCATGGCAAAACAAAGGGTGGATTTGCTCATGTCTTCTCAGTGAGTCCAACCGTCTTTCTTTATTCTTTTATTAGGATTTATTTTTTGCAAGCATGCACATACAAGAGTTCGATAGGTTGTATGTTGGAAATGATCATTTATAGATTTTATACTCTTGAGTTTTAAAAAAAGGCACGTTGGGAGAAGAATCGGTACTTTTTCACATATTTAAAACTTTTGAAAAATTGACCAGACTTAGTTCATAAACTTTTTAAGATAATGCTCACAAATTAATACTTATGCTTTGAAATTTTACATTGATACTCACAAATTAAATGCTTTGGATTCTAAAGTTAATAACTCGGGGAGGGGAAGAGGGGGGGGGGGGGGACTTTTATATGTGAGGTATATATACATGTGCTGCCCAAGCAGTTGCCTTTTTTTTTCAGAATTTGTAGTGCAAGGTATCAAAAATCTGCTGGTACTGTTGGTCTCAAAATAATTACATATTTTCATACTGCAGGTATCAAAAATCACTTATTTTCTCACTGCAGGTATCAAAAGTCACCTATTTTTGTACCGCACTTATCAAAAATCACTTATTTTAATACTGCAGGTATCAAAATCATAAACTCATACTGCAGTTACCAAAAAATCTCTCATACTGCAGTCCAGCAGTCCAGTTTTGAAATTCTAGGAAGCACATACGTACTACTTTAGAAGTGCCCCACCCCCCCCTTCTCTTCAGCTTAATAATTAGAAATAAAAACTTTCAATTGATTCTTATCTGCCCATTTTGGTTCCGATGTGATAGCATCAGGAACCTATGTGGTCATGATGGCCTATGTGTGTGTATGTTTGTGACGGCCAGCTCATAAACACAATATCTCAAGAATGATACACTGGATTCATGTCATATGTGGTCTGTAGATGTGTCATATTGTTTTTTATGGTAATGTCATGCATATTAATGAGTAGGCGGGGCTTAATGTTGAAATGTTCATATTTTAACAACCACATGTGTTTTGTTTAATATTTAATATGATTATCTCAGCTGGTGTGTACATGTTCATGATGTAAAAATTGTTGAATTTCATTATTATGCATAGTGGGCAGGGCTTAGAATGATTTTGCTGAAAAAAGCTTGTAAACATGGTATCTCATGAATGGTAAACTGGATTTATGTCATATTTAGTACACAGATAGCCCATGGTCTGTAGATAGGCGTTATTTTTGGGGGGATGGTGATGTCATGCATATTAATGAGTAGGCGGGGGCTTAATATAAAAATCTTGAAATGATCTTATTTTCACAATCACATGTCTGTTTTGTTTCAAATTTGTTATAATAATGATATTAGCCAATGTGTACGTGTTTATTGTATAAAAACATTGACTTTCTTTAATATGCATAGTGGATGGGGCCTAATATGATTTTATAAACAAAAAGCACAAGTAAACACCATATCTCAAAAACTATAAACTGGATTCATGTTATGTGTGGTACACAGATAGCTCATGGTCTGCAGATGTGCCCTAATGTTTGTGGTGGTGATGTCATGCATATTAATAAGTGGGCAAGGCTTAAAATGAAAAATTTGAAAAAGTGATAAATGAGGAACTGTATGTCCGTTTTGTGTCATATTGGGCATGATAATATTGTTGGTTATTGTGTACATGGTTATGTTATCAACAGATGTCATAAGTATACATGGTAGGTGTGGCTTAATGTAAAAGTGCTAAAGGATGTAAGCACCATATGTTGTACACAGATGGGTCATGGTTTGTACATGTTCTAATGTTGTGGTACTGATGTCATATTACTGAGTAGGCGGGGCTTACTGAAAAATTCTTGCAATAGCATAAGTGAGCAACCATTTTTACATCATACTTGCTATGATAATGTTTTTAATCATTGTGCAAATGCTAATGTTGTCAACAGTATTGATCTGCATGGTGGGTGTGGCTTATGAATAACTATTATGGAACAAATACCTCATGATATGCATTATGACAGTTAATACAAATTTTGCAAATCAATCAGCTTATGAAAAAACAAGCATTAGAACCACTAAACCTTTTGGTTATGGTTCATTCATTTTTGCAGCCTCTTGGAATCTCAAGAAAGACAATTACAAATTCAAAGAAGATGGAGCCAGCTGAAACTTGAAGCTCAACAAAGGTGAAGAGGATGACCATCTCAAGAGTTTCTTTCAAAGGAGTAGGGAGCTAAAGGGTACAAAGGTGTTCAGAAGATGAAAAGTGAACCGCAGTGATTACCTTGACATTGCTTGAAGTCTTTAAATTACATTTTTAATTCCTGGAGATTTAATCTTTGCATAGGAACTAGAGGAAGTGGATGGTAATTAGGAATTAAAGTTCTCTAGCGATCACCTGAATTTGAGGAATAAAACAATTCAGCCGTTAACAACTTCATCTAAGGAGCACCCAGAGGCGTACAAAGGATCACTTCTCAGGGTGCGGCAAAAGTCCTTAAAATTTCTCAATTACAAGTCGCTGGGAGCAACTGGACGAAAAGTGGTGGGGTCCCTAAGATATTTAAGTACACTTTTCTTGCATGTAGTGTTACTGATAATCCTTCATTGGAACATTGAAATTAATGGTAAGTGTTGAATGCTCAACATATTTCTCAATGCATCGAGTACTGAACATGAACAATCAAGAGCATAGGATGTTAGTCCAAACTTCACATGTTAGTGAAAAGCAATGTTTTCACTTTCTGGGCAAGATTTCCGGTTTGTTCATTGAAAAAGATTTTTTTTTTTACTGAAAATGAGAATAAATTTTACTTACTTGTTAACTTCTCAACATTCTTCATTCTTTTTGTCATATTACCAACTTTGAAGGTAGTTTGTTTGTTTGTTTGTTTGATGAGGTCTTAACGGCACCACGACAACGAAGGTCAAATTGTGCCTGAGAGGTCAGATCATTTTAGAGGTAGTAAGGAAAGAGACCAGGGGAAGAATGAGAGAAATTCAAGAACAAAAGCCAGAAAGCTGTGATCGAGAGAGGAGGTGCATGGGTAAAACTAAAAACAGAGTAGAGAGGGGGTGGAAGAGGAGGATTAAATATGGTTGTAGAGGGATGCATGCTGAAGGAAGGAGACTATTTTATCTGGAGGATTTTTGGAAGAACTCAGCAATTGAGTTGTGGGGAGCGAGAGAAGCTCTGGGAAGGTTGTACAGGGGGCAAGCAAGGAGAACGTGTTGGATTGTAAGGATGCAGTGGCAATTGTTACAGAGGGGTTGGGGAACCAATAAGGAGGTGGGAGTGAGTGAGGTGGGTGTGACCAATTCTAAGGCGGGTAATATGAGCGTTGTCGATACGAGAAGGTTGTTGATGGTGGATTTGATCGGGATTGTGGGCTCGATAACATGGAGTTTGTTATCAATTTGGAAGTTCCATAAGGTTTGCCAGCGGTCACGAACAAGAGAAGCGATAAGCGGTTTGATGTCAGAGAGGGTTTTGGGAAAAGGGGAAGGGAGGAGGTCAAGGGCAAGCTTAGCGGCTGTATCAGCCCTGTCATTGCCAGGGATGCCAACATGGCTGGGTATCCAGAAGAAAAGAACACTTTTCCTGCAGAGGGTGGGAGAAAAGAGTTTCCGGAGGAGGAGGTGGCAGGTGAGGTTATCCCATTTAAGATTGAGTAATGAAGTAAGAACAGCCTTTGAGTCAGAGAAAATGGCAAAGTGACTAAGAGGAGAGTACTCAATAAAGTTGAGGGCGAGGAGAATGGCCTTAGCCTCGGCTGAAAAGATGGATGAGTGGTCAGGAAGTCTGCTACTGAGGGTGATGTCTTGGATGATGGCAGCAGCAGCTGACTTGTTGCCTTCCTTGGAGCCATCAGTATAGATGGAGGTGTAATTTGAGAGTTGGTCTTTGATTTGGTTGTGGAGATTGATGAAGAGATTAGGGTGAGTTTGAGATTTGTTATAAGTGGAGAGGTCAAGGTGGACAGAAGGAAGGGGTGGCCCAAGGCGGAAAAGTGGGCCAGGAATAGGTGCCGAGTGGCGGGGTTGATGCCAAGTTGAAAGAGGTCTGATTTAATGCGTAAGCTGAAGGGGCGATAGGGTTTTTAGTCGTATCAAAGAGGAGGAGAAATTGGGGTACCTAATGAGGTTGTAAACAGGGTTCTGGGTGTTGGTGAGGACTCTAAAAGCATAGGAGAGGCTAAGCTTTTTACATCTAAGTAGAAAGGGGGGTTCGTTGGCTTCAACATGAAGGCTAGTGATTGGGGAGGTCCTGTAGGCTCCTAGACAAAGCCTGAGGGCTTCATTTTGGATGGTGTTAATGTGGTTGAGGTATGAGTTGTGAGCGACACAGTAAACAATATTGCCATAGTCAAGCTTGGCACGAATGGTAGACCTAGCTTCTTGTAGAGGTTTTTCATTGTTCCGATTGTGTTATTGGAAGTTTGTTGGTATGCACCAGTGGCATATGCCAAAGTTTGTTGGTATGCACCAGTGGTCTATGCCAAAGTTTGTTGGTATGCACCAGTGGCATATGCCAAAGTTTGTTGGTATGCACCAGTGGCATATGCCAAAGTTTGTTGGTATGCACCAGTGGCCTATGCCAAAGTTTGTTGGTATGCACCAGTGGCCTATGCCCCAGTGGCCTATGCCCCAGTTTGTTGGTATGCACCAGTGGTCTATGCCAAAGTTTGTTGGTATGCACCAGTGGCATATGCCAAAGTTTGTTGGTATGCATTAGTGGTCTATGCCAAAGTTTGTTGATATGCACCAGTGGCCTATGCCAAAGTTTGTTGGTATGCACCAGTGGCCTATGCCAAAGTTTGTTGGTATGCACCAGTGGCATATGCCAAAGTTTGTTGGTATGTGCCAGTGGTAAATGCCAAAGTTTGTTGGTATGCACCAGTGGTCAATGCCAAAGTTTGTTGGTATGTGCCAGTGGTCTATGCCAAAGTTTGTTGGTATGCACCAGTGGTCTATGCCAAAGTTTGTTGGTATGCACCAGTGGTCTATGCCAAAGTTTGTTGGTATGTGCCAGTGGTAAATGCCAAAGTTTGTTGGTATGCACCAGTGGTCAATGCCAAAGTTTGTTGGTATGTGCCAGTGGTCTATGCCAAAGTTTGTTGGTATGCACCAGTGGCCTATGCCAAAGTTTCTTGGTATGCACCAGTGGCCTATGCCAAAGTTTGTTGGTATGTGCCAGTGGTCTATGCCAAAGTTTGTTGGTATGCACCAGTGGTCTATGCCAAAGTTTGTTGGTATGCACCAGTGGTCTATGCCAAAGTTTGTTGATATGCACCAGTGGCCTATGCCAAAGTTTGTTGGTATGCACCAGTGGCCTATGCCAAAGTTTGTTGGTATGCACCAGTGGCCTATGCCAAAGTTTGTTGGTATGCACCAGTGGCCTATGCCCCAGTGGCCTATGCCAAAGTTTGTTGGTATGCACCAGTGGCCTATGCCCAATTTTGTTGGTATGCACCAGTGGCCTATGCCAAAGTTTGTTGGTATGCACCAGTGGCATATGCCCAATTTTGTTGGTATGCACCAGTGGCCTATGCCAAAGTTTGTTGGTATGCACCAGTGGCCTATGCCCCAGTGGCCTATGCCAAAGTTTGTTGGTATGCACCAGTGGCCTATGCCCAATTTTGTTGGTATGCACCAGTGGCCTATGCCCCAGTGGCCTATGCCAAAGTTTGTTGGTATGCACCAGTGGCCTATGCCAAAGTTTGTTGGTATGCACCAGTGGCCTATGCCAAAGTTTGTTGGTATGCACTAGTGGTCTATGCCAAAGTTTGTTGGTATGCACCAGTGGCCTATGCCAAAGTTTGTTGGTATGCACCAGTGGTCTATGCCAAAGTTTGTTGGTATGCACCAGTGGCCTATGCCAAAGTTTGTTGGTATGCACCAGTGGTCTATGCCAAAGTTTGTTGGTACTGTATGCACCAGTGGCCTATGCCAAAGTTTGTTGGTATGCACCAGTGGTCTATGCCAAAGTTTGTTGGTATGCACCAGTGGCCTATGCCAAAGTTTGTTGGTATGCACCAGTGGTCTATGCCAAAGTTTGTTGGTATGCACCAGTGGCATATGCCAAAGTTTGTTGGTATGCACCAGTGGTCTATGCCAAAGTTTGTTGGTATGCACCAGTGGCCTATGCCAAAGTTTGTTGGTATGCACCAGTGGCCTATGCCATGGAGAGGTGCAGACATAAAATTGATTTTATTTTGTCTTAATAGATTGTGATACAGTACCACAACCTTATGCTTCAAGTTTATATATCACCTTGATCTTTTTGAACAGTGCCATGTCTTTCATTTCTTAAATTGAGAGCCCAGATATCAGAAAAGTGAAATTGTGGTGAAATGTTGTTGAGAGTGATTAAGTTTTCCTTGTATAAAATTATCTCTGTACAGTAAAAAGCCCAAAGAAACTTTTTTTTTGTACATTCAGTTTTCATCAATTATTAGTTAGATGTTCCAAGTTTTTTATGCTGTTAAAAACAATCACCTTGCAGATTTTGAAATAATTTTCATTGATGTGTAAATTAAACATTATCTATCGATATAAATATATAATGGAAAAGTGAAAGAATATGTACTGTTATTTTGTTGATTACCTTTATATATTTGCTAGTGATGGCTGGGATTTAAAATTTAACTGAAGAAGTTAGATACTTTACTCAATAAAAACTCTTTTATGGACACAGTTCTGAATTGATATTGCTTTGGGGGATAACAAATGTAGGACGTGTGTGTGTCGGGGGGGGGGTGACCCAACATCCCACCATTGCTTGTGTTAAAATAAAATTTGAAAATTGGAAGTAAACATGGTAAAATTGAAGGAAAATATGGTAAAATTGAAGGAAAGTTTAGTAAAATTGGAAGGTTATTTCCAACAATGGAAGGAAATTTCCAAAAATGGAAGGAAATATTCCCAAAATTGAAATTTCTTGAAAACTTCTTGATAAGCATCAATGATTGCTGAAAACTAAATTTACCAGTGCAATTTTTGCACTTGTAATTTCCTTGAATATTTTCAAAGGGTATTTCATTGTTATATAATGTGATGAGTTGGGATAACTTATTTTCAGTTTCATAGGATCTATAATCAATCCTCCTGCTCCATTTAGAATGTAACTGTATATTTCATATACTGTAGTCCTTTTCAATCACATCAAGGCTTACCCAACCTGTAAATAAGCAGAGAGTGTGAGCTATCCTGACTTCCTGCCCTGGTTGAGTTATCAAGTTCTTTAAGCCTGCGTTGAAAGTATTCTACAATATGGAGCTGATACATGCTGATACAATAATCCAAACGTTTGTATCAATGGCTGTTACACACTACTTTTACATATATTACTGCATGGACATCAGTTGGCAGGATCACTTTACAAATAAGGAGGTACATGTATATGGCATATTCCTCTGCTAATACTGAGAAACGGCGATGCCTACAATTTGCTTGGGCACTGCTTGCACACAAAAGATCAAGTGATCCCTCATTTGATCTTCTGGGAACCTTTTGGTGGACACTGAAATCATGGTTGAAGGAAAATATGTTATCTTGAAACTGCCAATAGGACTTAACACAAATGACATCCAGTAACTCCTGATGGGTAAAGCTACCAGAAACCACTCTGTGGACACTGAAATCATGGTTGAAGGAAAATATGTTATCTTGAAACTGCCAATAGGACTTAACACAAATGACATCCAGTAACTCCTGATGGGTAAAGCTACCAGAAACCACTCTGTCAAAGCTGCTTCTACTATTCCGTCTTCAGACGAGATAATGATGATGAGTTTAGGTATGTCACTCAGGCAAATTATTAGAGCCTAAAGCAGGAAGAGGGGAAAGGGGCATAGAAAGTGACCACAGGGCAACACCCCAAATTTCGTGGTTACAAGAGGAAAAATTGCACTGGTAAAAAGTTTCTATCAATGTCCAAGTTGCTGCTAATTGGGAAATCTCTAATTTTCGGGAAATATCTGTTCAATTTTCGGAAAATATTTCTTCATTTTGGAACATTTTGTCCCTTTTCAGTACATTTCCTTTAATTTCGGGGACTTGTTCAATTTTCAGGGTTTGGCAAATTGTCAGAAGATTTCCTTCACTTTTGGGAAATGTTGCCAAATTTGACCAAAATTTCCAATAATTTTCCCATAAATACTACCAATTTATTCAATTTTACTTGAGTAATTTATCAATTTTACCTCTCAACCATGTAGGAAGCATGCAACCGGAAAGGCAAAATCCTCTAAGGAGGGCAGTTTGCCCCCCTCCCCTCCTACACCTCTGGATGGCAACTTTCATACAAAATTTATATTTGAGCTGCATACTTGATAGTGTATGTACACATAATGTTGAATTATAAGATTTTAGCAGTTTTTCTAAAAAGACTGCAAGGGTCATTGTGAGTTTTCAAATGTGTCAGGTATATAGTGGGGTTGTGCCTCAGCAAAGTGTTGGCAATTTTTCAGGAGCTGGCTGCAGTATATAGCCTATAAAAAAGCAATTTGTTGAAATTGTGTTTCACAAGTCTCTTTGCTGAAAGTTCCAAGGAATGATATCAAAAACTTTATCTGCCAGAGAAGTTATGAACTCACATTGTATTGACGCTTGGTTTGCTTTGTTGATGTTTAATGCAACCACGACAGTCAGAGTCAATTGAATTTTGTTAAGCTTTTATCTGCCCAGTACTGTTTCAGGGGTAGTGAAACAGCAAACTTGATATCATTCATATATTTGAAATGTAATCATATTCATCGACGACGAGTGAACACACAATTACAATGACGGGGTCGTCGCCTGCGTATTCGGTTATGATAGTAACAATGCCATCACAAAACGCTTAATACGCCCCAGACAAGAACACAGGTACGACGCACGGACAGACAAAACATCGACAACCAAGTCAATGTCCACTGCCTTTGATAACCAGTTGTGGTGCACTGGCGTGTCTACCCAACCCAGGCTTGAACCCAGGGCCTCATGGTCTGTAGACATGTATGATAACTGCTACACCACAGTTAGTAGACAGTCATATTCATAATAAATGCTGTTCATAAGTATATCCCTAAAATAATCAAGTCCACCTCCCCCCCCCTCCCTCCCTGTTTAATCCCCACCCCTCCTCAACACAAACATATTAAGCCTGACTTTGCAATTTTCCTTCACTTCATCAAATCCGTAAAACAATAGTAGCTCTCAAAAAATGACTAGAATGTTTATAGAAAGAAGAAAAAAAAATACCCCAACAAAAATGATTTTCAGAGACAAATATATTATCATCTTTCACTATCAGGCACAAATTTTTCTCTAAGGATGTTGCTTCAATAATAATGTGGCATTAATGAAGCCTAAGACTGCACTGCATGCTTGTTTAGGCAATACAAATCAATTAAACTTTGTTTTGATTTTTAAGAGTGAAAAATCGTTTTTAAATATCTGCACAATAACAACCACTGAATATTGTACTCAGTTTAAACTATGTACTGTTAAAATGGCCATTGAACATCCACAATATACTCGATTTTTTTTTTGAAGGTATGTATTTGCTTAGATTTTGTATTGTATGGATGACCACACTAAAACAAGAAATACATTTGAGCTCATTGTTTATTTCTACTTTTCCGTGAGTAATTTGAGAAAAAAAAATTATCTAACTTTTGATACAGTCTTGTTTATTTTTTGTGTCAAATGATACAATTGTCACTTTGGATAACAATTTTACTTGCAAGAAATCACAACAAAACAGACTCTAAAATTGTCATAAGTCAACTGGAATCAAGATGTACAAGTTGAGTGGATTTGCCTGCTGTGTCTCTTTTCAATCCAAGTATTTGAATATTATTAGTTGATGGAAACCATACATATCCATTGCATCAAACAATACCTGTCAACTCAAGCTAATGAAACATGTAATTCTCTCAGATTTCAGTTCTGCTGCATTTCATAATTCAATTCTTTACCTCTGAAAAAATCTGACTTGATGTTTGACCACAACTGCGGCCATCTCAATTAAACTCCCATCAAGCTGGTAACGGATAAACAACCTCCACTTTCTTTTCTTCTTGAATGAAAATATAATTCACAAATATAGTTACAAATGTCCAAACACAATCATTAATTTATTTTGTTGATACCCTGAATTTCTTGTTCCATGAGAAATTAGCTCCATAACTTTTAACTTTGGGTGTAGGTAGCTGTGGCTCAGCTATCTCATACCACCAACCTGTTGGTCATAAAGAAAATCAAATAGTTATTGTAAAATTATTTTTCTGAAAACTTACCAGGTATTCCATTTGGTAAATACCCTCCTAAATCAAGTAAAGTATTTCAAAAAGACATAAACCTACATGTACATTATATGAAAATTTATGGTTTAAAGAAAGCTGTTGTCATTATGACGTCTGGAAAGCTTGCTTCATTAACAAGAAATCCAAGTTCTCATACATTTATTAGAAGGCCTAAAATCAGTCTCTGTTAAAGGATAAGTTTAGTGGTCAAGCATGTCTATCTTATATAAAAAAGGACTTCAAAAGAAACAAAATGGTGAATAGGCATTCAAATATCTTATTTCGTTAAAGGATAAGTTCAGTGGTCAAGCATGTCCATCTTATATGAACGAGAACTTCAAAAGAAACAGAATGGTAAAGAAAGCATTCAAATATCTTATTCCGTTGAAGGATTAGTTTAGTGTAGTCAAGCATGTCCATCTTATATGAAAGAGGACTTCAAAAGAAACAAAAAGGTGAAGAAAGCATTGTAAAATCTTATTCCATTAAGGAGATATCAAAGTTTAAAGTTTGGTATCATTTGTGAACAACAACTGAAATCAAGACTAGTTGTGATGTCATAGCCTCAGATTCCTCAAAGTCGTTATGTATTCTATCATATTTTGTCCTGCGATTTTGAGGCTTGAAAACCATGGGATATGTCACAAAAGTAGTAAAACTGAATCTAGTAAGGGTATTTATAATGTACCACCTAAAGAAAGTTCGAGGAAAAATAATTTAAATAGTACAAAATTTAAATAAACTTTCTTTAAAATACTTTAAGAATGTGAGGATGAGGACACCAACTTTCCATAGTAGACTTACTACACCAGTCATTTCTACACAGATAAGACAGAGCTTTAAACTTGAATATTTCCTTAACGGAATAAGATATTTGAATGCTTGCTTCACCATTTTGTTTCTTTTGAAGTCCTCTTTCATATAAGATGGACATGCTTGACCACTGAACTAATCCTTTAGCAGTATGTATCCATATATTAGATCGAACTGATATAGCCAGATAGTACCCTCAAACTGACATAGCCAGATATTATCCTCAAACTGACATAGCCAGACATTACCCTCAAACTGACATTGCCAGATATTACTGTCATAGTTAATGCAATCAGCAGTGGCAGAATTTCAACTCAGCAAAACAGAAGACATTTATTAAAAACAAATGAATCACACATTATCACGCCTGAGGGTGAGAAAGATGCCAGTTGCCACAACAACCCTTCACCTGTCACTCAAAACGAAAATGAAATGAGAACATCCAGTGGTAGAGTTATCAAAAGACCTACAAGGTTCATTGAAGAGGATTAAGTTACAAAACATTGAGTACAAAGTTGGTATTCAGTTCCCTGTATATATTACTATACCATAGTTTGGTTTCACATTATCTTTGTTTTTATCATACAAAGAGTTAACCAGTTGAGTAATAGTTCGAGTGTACAGCATAAGTGCAGAGTGTAGTTAAAATTTAGTTGGATATTTTCAATAGTGAAAAAAAAAGAGAGATTAAATATTTTGTGATCAGTAAAAGCTTTATCTGGCAAAAACAGCTTAAAGACTTAAAGCAAATCTCATCGCATGTTTTCAGCAGATGTTTTCTGGAATTGTATTGTTGTTTCATAGCAACAAGATAAACTGTTTCTGAAAGTTTGTTTAGTATGGATCTTAAACTTAAGAAGGGGGATGTCACATATATAGTTATAGAGCCACCTATAACATAGATTGTCATCTCAACAGAATAGCCCCATCTACATACAGTATGTTCATTTTCATACTGTAATATCTTAATCATGTAAGGTCAGATGAAGCATGGGCTAGACGGTCAATACACAGATGACTAGTGAACCTCTTAAGAGTTAGTTGTGTCTTGTCATTTGCTCTACATAACAACATCAAAATCAAACATCATATCAGCATCAAAAACAATAAGGATCATCTGCAGACCACAACACACCCAAATACCAAGTATGGCATATGTCCACTTTAATGATCTTGAAATATCATGTTTACAAGCTTGTTAACAAAATTTTACATTGAGTCTGCCTTAGCATGACATCAGCACCAAAAACAATAGGGATCATCTACAGACCACATCACACCCATATATCAGGTATGACATCAATTCACTGCACGGTTCTTGAGATATCATGTTTACAAGCTTGTTTACAGAATTTTACATTTAGCCCCGCCTACTAATTAATATTCATGACATCAGCATCAAAAACAATAGGGATCATCTACAGAATACAACACATCCATATACCAAGTATGACATTAATCCACCTCACGGTTCTTGAGATATTTTGTTTACAAATTTCTGTCACAGACATACATACATACGTACATACATACATTCATACACACATACATACTGTACATATATACATACATACATGCATACATACACACATACATACATACATACATTCATACATACATGCATACATACACACACATACATACACATATACACACACATACATACATACATACATACATACACACATACATACATACACACACCAACATGACTACATAGGTTCCTTATGCTATCGCATTGGAACCAAAAAAGCAGACAATCATACATTAAATATACTCCACCATGTACAGTAGTTACTCTCTATACCAATATCAAATTACAATTTCATCAAAACCTCACCATTTTTCTCTGCAAAATATATAGCTTCTTCCTTTGTTTTAAAAGTTAATTCCATATTTGAGAGTGGATCACCTCTGAAAGACAAAAATGTAAATTGAAGCTCCTTGAAGTGAGTGATGCTATCTGGAGCTGAAGATGATCATGGTATCAAAAAAACCTGGACCAACATCAATGTAAACTGAATATTAAAACATGAATGTGTGAAAGAAGCCTCATTTCTCTTTGGAATAACAACAGAACTATGGAACTTCCAAAGTGCAATCTTGAAATCGAGAACAGCCCTTTGATTTTGAGGGTAAAAGGAAGATACCACTTGTCATTGCTTCACCATTGTATTAAAAAATGAGTAAATATTTCTGTTGTAACTTTCCTGACAATAGGCCAAACAATTAAAATGCCCTCTTCTTTGTATCGTGTGATGTCCTGTACAGTCATGAAAAAAGTTGTAAAACAAATATTTTTTTTAACAATCAGTTTATACTTGATAGATTATTACAAATACAGTTATTAACAATGACGACAATTGCATGAAAGTTAAGGATGAAAAAACTTGTCAAGATTCTGAATTAATTTTCTTCTTGTTAATACTCTTACTATGGTTATGGCTATTAAGGCGTTGTCATATGACCTAGCTGAAATCGACCTGATTTTTTTTTTTAACTTTACATTAATCTGTTTAATCTTTGGAACTCTGCGGTCGGTCCTTCATCTGACAGTCGGTCGACAACAGAGAACATGTACTGTATTTTCTTTTGGCGTTAATATGCTGTGATATAAAAAGCTGCGACTTACGATGAAGCCCATCCCATAAGAGAGTTCTCCCAACGCTCTCTGGTGTCAAACTCTATCATCCACTTCTGAATACTGTGGGTTCCAGACTGCATGGCATTTTTAGCAGGAACAAAAATCCTCACCCTACGTCCTGACTGATGTTCCTCAGGGACACCGCTGAGGGTAGCAATCTCTTTGTGCTGAAAAGTGTAACAAATAATAATGACAATGAAGCTATAACTTTTATAAGATGTCAAGACAAAATATTAAGTTAAACGATCTAGCGTATTGTTATTTAGCATGTGCATGTTAAACAAACATTAGATGTGATTTATGAAATAAGTGTTTCTGAAAACAGACCTTTGAAAAAATATAATACATACAATTGCAGACAAATTACATTTTTTTCAAACTTATCAAAACATTTCTTCAAATAGTATTATAACGGGTAGTTGCACAAGTGGATTTAGGCAGATACTGATATATAATAAATACAAGAACCAGTCTTCCTGCATATTTATATATGTATATATATATATATATATATATATATATATATATATATATATATATATATATATATATATATATATATATATATATATATATATATATATATATATATATATATATATATATATATATATATATATATATATATATATATATATATATATATATATATATATATATATATATAGATAGATAGATAGATATATATATATATATATATATATATATATATATATAGATATATATATATATATATATATATATAAATATATATATATATATACATATATATATGTATATATATATATATATATATATTTGTACTTCTCTCAAACAGGTCTCAAACTCGAAGTGACATAATTACAACACAAACAAAACACTTTGAAATGAGAAAAAGCTTAACTGTACAGACAACAAAAGGAATGGAAGTTAAAGCAAAGCGATTAACAATGAAAAATAAATCAAATGCAATATGTCAAGTACAGTATGTACTGCATCTAGCAGTGGATTATCTAAAAGTCAAGATTACTTTGGGGCTTATTATGAAGTGGGGTAGTTATGGGTGGGAGGGGTCACTTTTTTCTTTCTTTTTCTAATTTTTATCCCCCCTCTATTCTTGTTCAGATACAACTATGTATATACTCAGAGTAGATTAAGTCATATTATCTCATTACTTCGAGGGAGTGCCCTACTCCTAAGCCATGCTGGATTTTAGGACACTTCCTTTTACAACTTTCTGTATTTTTGTTATATGTACATTATAAAATTATCATTATTATAATATAATGAAATGAAGAAGGGGGGCGTTTATAACAGGCTAAATTTCAAATGTACTTACGGAATTTTCGGGAAACCCATTACAGTCCTACAATAACAACCACAAACCATCCACGATGGTCAGACCATATTAGCAAAGAAAGTCACAAAATTTGAGTATCTAAATTTTCCAATTACCTGTTAGACTGAAAAATAATTCTTGAAAATGAACAAAAATGGTTCAAAAGTGCTTAAAAAGATGTAAAATTAAAAGTATAAGCGAGTAAATTTGCCGCAATTTGAACTTTTTGACAGTTTCAGCACTCTATAGCGCTGTCGGTCTATACAGATTTAAAAAGTGCACCACCAATCCATATTTTCTCCCTCTCCAAACATGGTTACCGTGAGTGTGAAGCACGCTGAAATCTCAGCTTCTTTGAACCATTTTTGTTACTTTATTGCGTAACCTCTTTTTCTTTTTTATGTAATTTATTTGACGCATCAGAAAATATTTGTGGTTGTTTGTAGTGGACATAACAATTCAAGTATTTTTCTTCGTGTATTTCTGGGTCGGTTTAACAACTTATAAAACGGGTCTTACAGGTCTTAGCCTAACATAATAGTCAGTGAGATTGAAGCCTAACATTGTGTTGTTGTTCTGGCCGCTCGTGTGCTTTTGTAAAGTGAATTTTATTTACAATTTATTCAGTTTCCGGATAAATCTACACATTGAAAAGGCTATGTTTAAGGGATTAATTTATAATAGATTCTGTGCAAAGTCAGTTCCGTTTGTGATGATTTTCAACTGTAGCCTAGGCCTAGTTCTCCCTGATACCCGTGAGTTTTGAACAAAGATACTGTACAATGCACACAAAAACACATGAGGCATTTATTAGAGGAGAGAAAATTTATTAAGGAATATATGGTATAGAGATGGAAACTAATGAAAACAGTTAGAAAAACAAAATCTCACTAAATCATCCATACCCCGCCCACCTGTATAAACATCCTCCAAATAACTCATCACATCTGTCACCATGCAGTTCCTCCCCACACCCATCCCACCTTAACCTGGTCCCTAAGAAGAAAACATGTTCAAATGGGTTTTATATTAAAAGTTAGTCTTAATCTTGTTTTTAAATGGGTTTTTAAAGGAATGAGATACAACTTTTGTAACGAGTTATCTACAGAATTTCATTGTAAAGCACAGTTTAATAGCATATCAGATAAGAGAGGAGAGAAAGAGAGAGAAAGAGAGTCAGAGTCTGCAATTGGTACACTGAGATTATTCTTATATCTAGTACTTGAATATTTGGGAAGGGTCTTATTGTTGTGTTTAAATACGGAAGTTGAGCATTCAATGCAACAAATAATGGGCGAGTGTGGAAAGACAGTGATGGATGGTTTTAAAATGCACAGCTCTTTTTGTAGACTTACAACTTTATTGAGGTGAGAGGGATAGTTATTTGACTGTGCAATGTTACGATAGGAAAAAACAGGAGTACAGTATTATGGCATTCTAAATTTTGGATTTGGTTTGTTGATGTTTAACGGCACCTCAATAGTCAGAGTCAAATGTGCCCAGACGGTGTAAATAAATAATGGTGTAAGAGTAAGGATAGTGAGGAGATGGAAGGTTTGTAAGGGAGATAAAGGGGAAAAGCTGAATGTTGGAGAAAAAGTTAGGTGAAAAGAAAGGGTGTGTAAGATTAGGTGTAGAAGGAGAGGAGATTATATGTGGTGGAAGAGGTTGTTGTTGCGGAGGACGTTGATGATGTTCGAGGAAGAATTGTTTTCGAATAGGTCCGAGATTGAGGAGAGAAGAGATCTCGAGTTCTGGTATAGGGGACAGGTTAAGAAAATATGCTTGATGGAGAGATCGGTGTTACAAGTGGGGCAGAGAGGGGTAGGAGAGCAGATTAAGAGATGAGAGTGAGTAAGAGAGGAGTAGCCGAGGCGAATGTGGGTGACAACAATGTATTCCCTGTGGTTGCGACTATGCAGAGGGGTGTTGGTCAGAGGTTGCGTTATGATTTTTTGCCTGCCGTATTTGGTTACGACAAGCCCTTAAATTTTGGCATATTTTGTGAATTTGCCATCGTATGTACAGGGCACTGTGTAATGTACAGGGCATTGTATAATGCACAGGGCACTGCACGCTAGCGAAGCATGCAAGTAATTGTTAACACACACACACTTGTGTAGGCCTGCTCCGCTAAAGTAAAAGAACATTGCGCTTGAAATACCATAAACATTAACAAATCGGACTATTATTATCATAAAAACATTTTAAAGAACTTCATACAAAATCCTTGTATATTGTTGATTGCTGAATCATGAAATTTTGGTTAACAATCCCAAAATAAACTAGAAAATACTTTTGTTTATCGTATCCAAACTTTCATGAGGTTTTAGTAAACTTTGACCAATTGTCAACAATAATATACTATTCAGATCTCGAACACGCCTACTTCTTTACAGTACAGTAACTTGACTTGCAGATTGTGATCACTTCACAGATACACGATCAACACAATACAGGAGGAAAGTAGAATCCTAGCTAATAATATTGTTGACAATCGACAGCCTGCATTCAAAACAACATCAAAACTTTCACGTACTTTGTACGTACATCATGCATAGGGCCTATGTACTAGCCTATATGTGTTAATGTACAGCACTACGGGCATGTTAGATCATTCGGCCATTAGTTTCGTAGTTGTCATTTTTTTTAATTATGAGTAATTCAAAATCATTTTTGTGTGAAATAAAACTTTGAATGTCATCAGAGAGGTAAGATGTTCATGATTTTCAATTATATTAATGAAAAACTCAAGCGTAAAATTCCACATGCTATATCTAAATCTTACAACACAGGTACAACCTGTGTCGTAAGAAATTTAAACCATGGCGTAATATACAACAAATTTGTCGTTAACGCGATCTCTGGTGTTGGTCCTGAATTTGGTTTTGATGGTGTGAAGTTTATTACTGGTTTCGTAATTCCAGGAGTTTTGAGAAGGGATTTCTCAAAAAATTTAAATCTTAATTGTCCAAATCCCTTGGAAACTGTTTCACAAATGAAATCAATGTGGGCCATGTACAGTTAGCAATGTAAACACCTAAACAATTAAGACAGGGTCACAGCACTTACAGAAGGTTACATCCGTAAGAAATAGGCCTATATAGGTAAAAAAAAGTCCAACTTACAAAATGTGTTGCGTTTTTCGACCTCTCTCGTGGGTTAGTGGGTAGGGATTTGACCCCGACACCCCATGGGGACCTTAGAACTAGGCCCAGAAAATTGTTTTCAGTTGGGATTGGGGTCATATTTCATATAGAAATGAATTTAGGAGAGAAATTTCTCCCATTGACTGAAAACAATTTTCTGGGCCTAGTTCTAAGGTCCCCATGGGGTGTCGTGGTCAAATCTCTACCCACTAACCCATGAGAAGGGTCGAAAGACGCAACACATTTAGTAAGTTGGACTAGTTTTTTTTCCATCAATTTTCACTACATATTAAATCAAAGGGAGAAATGTTTAAAAATATTGTTTTTCTTTCTCTCCTAAATACATTTCTATAAGAAATATAATCCTGATCCCAACTGAAAACAATTTTCTGGGCCTAGTTCTAAGGTCCCCATGGGGTGTCGTGGTCAAATCCCTACCCACTAACCCATGAGAGGGGTCCAAAGATACAACACATTTTGTAAGTTGGACTTAGTTTTTTTGTCAATTTTTCCTACGTGTTAAGTCAATGGGGGTATAAAAAAATATAAAAAATTCTTTCTCTCCTAAATTCATTTCTATATGAAATATGACCCCAATCCCAACTGAAAACAATTTTCTGGGCCTAGTTCTAAGGTCCGCATGGGGTGTCGGGGTTAAATCCCTACCTACTAAGCCGTGAGGGGATTCGAAAGACGCAACACATTTTGTTAGTTGGACTTGGACTTTTATTTCACGATTTTTCTGCACAGCACAGATACATAGAGAGTTCTCGGATGCTAATGATGTAAGCGCTGTAACCATACCTGAAACAATTTGTAAAAGCAAAACAATTCATACTTTCATTACCTTGGCCTAAAATAAAGTGGATAAAATCCCAATATAACAGTAAATTATGAAGTAAGTTTACTATGAGTTTCTTAGTTTATCAATGATTGTTAGCCTATATTCTTGGACTGAGATTTCATATACTACAAGACGAAATTCTTAACAAAGAAACTTTAACAAAAGCATTATCTTAATAACCTTAGTGTTAGGCTGCATAGGAACAGATTTTTGGTTCTTTCTTTAAAACCTACCACCCCAGGTCATGAACTCGGTCTGGCCTACATAGATTATCTGGAGCCTGGAGGATTAAATTGGTGGGGTGATAATAAAGAGTACACAGTACGGTACGGCGGTAGGCCCAAGTCTTTTCACCAAACTTTCAAGTTTATGTAGGACCTAACGTTAGAATTGATTAATTGGCACTACTAAAACTTCAAGTTCAAATGTCAATTATTTCAGATGTTATGCAAAAACTTGGAAGGGGAAAAAAAAAAATGTATGTTAGCCTAGTCCTACGTTTAATTACTTATTTTTTAATTCCATAAGATTAAAATGCTATGTCTTTAGATATCTTACTGCACATTTACCTAGTCTAGTGTCTGTAGATTGCATGTTAAAAATAAATCAAGACTATATAGGCCTAGGCCTTTATTGATTATTGTTAACCGTGGAGTGTCCTAACGAGTAACGTGATATAGTATAGGCCTAGGCCTATACTGATTTCACGAATACATATATTTCAGTTCTAATTCATAACGACGTACATTTTATATCACAGATAGAACATACCTCTTTGTATTCAATACTTTGTAACTGTCCTTCATTGGATGCTTTATTTTCTATCGAATCAGATGACAGTTTATTGCAATTGAACGTTGAAAACTGGCGATTGACCGCCAAATATTTTACAAAATTCATTCGAAGCCTTGACAGGGTAGCCATTTTATTTAGCGGTAGTACTGTACTATTATAAAAGTTTTATATCAAAAGAGCAATAAACATGCCTCATGAAAACTGTTTATTATGAGAAGGATCAATTTGACTCTCTCAGTACTGACATTTAATCCTTGATTACCAATTATGATGTTCCTATCTGTCTGTCTTGCGACTTATGATGTTCCTATCTGTCTGGCAAGCACTTTGGAAGATTTCATATCCATGGAAAATGGAGTAAACAACCTTGACCTCTCACTTCTTGATTGCAGTATTATGAACTCATTTTCAGATCTTCATCATCTTGCCTTTAATATCAAGATCAAACTGTGATTCAAAAATTAATAATGATGGTACTCAACTAATTTATATGTGTACAATTTTGATCTTTGCATACTTAATAGTAGGGTTGGTAGTGATTGTGATACAGATGCCTTTACATGTGTCGGCCCATCTGGAAAGAGTACCGTTTATTATATTATGTTATCACCTTGTTTGCTTCTATTGATCGTGGATTTTGTAATTGACGATCTGGATACATGTTTTCTGACAAACACAAAGTTATTTACTTGAAACTTGGTGCTAATATTTGTGAAAGGAATAGTTAAAAGAAACACATTTTTTTTTTTAAATGGTAGTATTGCTAATGGTGCCGCCTATAGTACTGACTCATGTTACATAAAATCTTATTTGTGCTCAAATAAATTTGAATGTTTATCTTGATAATTTTGATACTGACCAAGTCCAGAACAATAAAGTGAAGATTGATAACCTGATTACTGATGATATATGTCAGGAACAATTAAATGGTATATGGGACTCTCTCGAACTAGCCACTCGCTTTGTACGGATGCAGTCAAAAGGTGATATTTTCATTGACAATTTGTCTTTCTCAAATACCACAAAGTTTCGAATGAAGCTTACCCTGAATCATATAATATTGTTATATACATTCAATTCATATCTAAAGTTTATTGTAATTCTTTTTTATATACAATTTCTAATTTTTATTGAAAGACCCAATGAGTGTATTAGAGAAACTTCCACAGGGCCACTGATATGCCCTGAATATAAATTTAATATACACAAATGAAATGATAATATTGGTAAAATAAAAAAGGATATGAACATTGAAAGGCAATGATTTCTTCTGAAATTTGCTTTCAGCATTATATCATTACCTTTATGATTGAGCTTTATCTGGATCATATAATCTTGTTAATATTGCAATTTAATTAATATTTCAAAGTGTTGTGTAATTTACAATAATATGACTGAAAGACCCCATAGTGTATTAGGAAACTATAGTGCCCTAAATACAAGTTTAAGATAGACAAAGGAAATGCCACTAAAAGTCAAGATATATATGAAATTCTTATAAAAGGAGATAATTATATCGAAAATATGTCCTCATCAAGTACCATAGCCTTTGGATTTAAGTTTTCAACTGAATGATACAATCTTGTTAATGCAATTTGATTCATGTTGATAAGATTAATAAAGTACTTTTTATTGGAAATTGTAATGTTCACTGAAGACCCCACAGTGCATTAGAGAAACTTACACAGGACCCCAAAGTGCTATAAATACAAGTTTAACATACACAAAGGAAATGAAGAAGGTTTATTATTCTAATAAAAAGGTGATATTAGCATTGACAATTTAACTTTATCAAAAATAAGCTTACCCTGAATCGTATAATCTTGTTGTCATTTGAATTATGTTTAAAAGATTATTGTATTTCTTCTTATTGTAATTTGTAATGTTCAAGGAAATGTATCGTACCGTAATACATTCAAAAGTGAACGCGGCCGTGCTGATAACGTCAGTTTCGGTTTTCAATTTTTCTTATTGAATTCGAGAAATCTGTGATGTCATCGATCACACATCTGCCGGACCAAGCATAGGTGTTTACATGTGTAATCGAAAACATCACAGATTTCTTGCAATTGATATGAAAATTGAAAACCGGTAGTGACGTTATCAGCACGGCAGCGCTCACTTATGAATGTATTTATGGGACTATACCTTTCCTTTCATTGAAAAACATCATAGTGTATTAAATACAGAAAGCTATTTACATGTCTCTTACAATTGATAACAAGAGAATAATTTGAGCTGAAATAAAGTGTAGACAAATAGTACTATAACTTGACAATATACCAACTTTAAACATTTTAAAACTAACTTTCTATTAAACAGAAATTTCTGAAAGGAAACTTTCAAGTGGAAAACAACAATACTAGCACAATATCTTGGTGCATTCCATCAGTGCAAAAGAGCAAAAACACAGACACTAAATAAGTTCAATCATATATGCCAGTATAAATTTGTGTACTGAGAAATGGTATTTATATCACGACAGTGTATCATGTAGCTCTAACTCTATTCCATACAATTAAATGAAGAAAAAAGTTTGAAAAATAAAACCTGAGGACCCTGTAATGCGTTGCTTCAACTTGTATAGTCATACACAAAATGAGGATCCCATTGTGCAATCTCACAAGGCCCTGTAGTATGCTCTCCTGACTTGTATGAGGACCCCGCAGTGCAGGACTCCGCTAGATCCGTGGGTATATGTGTGTGTGTGTGTGTGTGTGTGTGGGTATGTGTGTGAGGGTGTGTGGGTGTGTGTGTGGGTGTGTATTTGCCCTGTATTTTGAGCATGAACTTTTTTCTTGAAGCCTTGCTCAGATGAAATGGTTAGGGGAGGGGATATGGGGTTACATAATTCATTCCTCAATGGTTATTCCAGTAAAACTTGGATCTTTAAGGAATTAATTTTTCTGTTTTCGTGGGAAAGTGAGTCCAAATATTGCCTCAGATATGTTGCCCAACCAACCAGCCTCCAACCCCCAATCTCCAACCACCCTCACCAAAATGTCATTTATACCATTTTTTTTATCTTTTATTATCATGACCGTACGAGCTCACACCTTCCTATCCCCGCCCCCGTAAAGATATAGAATGTCGGATATAATTGTATTAGAGTATATCACAGTCATGCCTCACCCAGCTAGATATTATAATTATGTCCTCCTAACCGCCATGACCGCCGACTTGGCATGATGACAAACATCATACCTGGGCACTTAGTCAGGCAGAGATTGAAAATGTCGAAAACTCTGTTTAAATCAGAGTTATATCTCAATCCTGCCCGAATCGTTTAGATATCAGAGTACGGGTCGGGCAACTGGGACAGTATGAAAGATGCCCACTCATATGGGCCATTTAAAGTTTAGCCAGGAAAAAGTAGAAATCTTCCAGCGCTTCTCCCCCTTGACCCTTAGTACCAGAGCTACGCCCATGAACCCAGAAAGTTTAGCCGAATTTTTCTAAATTTTAAAGGAAAATTTCCCTTTTACTTGTTTAGAAATGGTATAAACTGATAAACACTTATCTGAGTAGATTTTAATGTTAAAATTGAGAATTTTCATCTTTTAATTAAATATGTTGTGGAACTATGTCTGTTAGTGTAAATTTTGGGGCAAAAAAAATAAAAAAATTCTCAGACCAAGGCTTCACCCTTAAACCCTTAAACACTTTCGTCTGAAGTTTCTCAATTTTCAGAGGAGTAGATTCAATTTGAGAATGTAGAATTGTCTTGTTATCATCAATTATTTTTTCCGAACTTTCTCAGTTCTGCAGTTTTTGTTTACTTTCAGCCATTTTGGGGCATCAAAGACAAGAAATCTTCAGAACTTCCTTGCGCTTCACCCTTATAACCCTCCCAAGCACCTTATGTCGGACTTCTTCCCCTGGATCGTATATCCTTGCTTTGCCCAGGACCCAACGATTTTTCCTTTACATTTTAGAAATTTGTGTTTATTTTAAGCCATTTTGGTGCATCAAACGGTCAAAGACAAGAAATCTTCAGTTTAAGGCTTCACCCATGAACCTGCAAAATTGTGCCCAAATTTGCAGGGGAAGTATATCCGTTGGCTGTTTACCCTACATAATGCTTATCTGAGTCAATTTTAAAATTATCATCTTATTGTCACTTAAACTGTCCAAACTTTGTCAGTTTGTGTTGATTTTAAGCCATTTTGGAAATCTTCAGACCAGGGCTTCGCCCATAAACCCCACAATTCCCCCTCCCCCATTTTCCTCAATTTTTAGGGAAATTTTTCTTCTGCCATTTAGAAATGGTAACCTAGATTTTAAGATGAGAATTTAAAATTGTCTTCTTCTCATTCATTAAATTTTCGACCTTTGTGTTGATTTTCAGCCATTTTGGGAATACCTATCCCACAAGTTATCGAAGGGCGCATGTAATCACGACAAAAAAAAAAAAAGAACCTTTGACAGCTTCTGCATAATACAATTTTAATGAACAAGTTAAACAGAGCGGTGGAATTTAATGAGCATATAGATGCGTCAGCGGTGTAGAAAGCTTTCGAAAAGTGGGGACACGACCTTTTAGGGGGCACTTTTCAAGTCGTATGTCCCCCATTTAAATCTGTAGGTAAAATAAGTGATCCCAAAACAACAAAGTAAAGTAAAAGGGGAACTTTATTTTTAGAATGGGACACTTTTTCAATGGGGACACATTCATCCCGTACATGAGACTGACTAAAGTCGCCAGTTTCAAACTATTGGGTCAGTAATTGAGGGGCACTTTTTATTTTCGAAAGGGGCATTTTTGTAATTTTTCGGAAAGGTGGGGGACGGAATCCTCCCCTCCCCCGTTCACACACCTAAAGGATGGGTAGTCCACATTAACACAGATACAAAGTGCATCACAAAGTGCATCACAAAGATGAATAAAGACCAATCTATCACATGAAATTTTCGTTTTTCAAATAAATAAAAACAATCTTCCTTCATTTAAGACTGTTTTTTAGCATTCAAATCTAAAAACGCATTTCAAATATGTTTCAAAATCAATGAACATTTTCAAACTAATCAAGATTTTTACATCCAATTTCTAGACCCTTTAAAATATGTTCGCGCTTCGTGCGATAACTTTAATGATATAACAGAACATTTATCTAATTCCTTGTATTTTTCAAGTACGGTCATTTTTCATCTTCCCGTGAAGTATAGGCTTATATCATTTTTAGTTCTGTTCAAGTGCTAAAGCTTTTGAAAAATTTGAAACACCCCCTCAAAAAAAAAAAAATATATATATATATATATATATATATATATATATATATATATATATATATATATATATATATATATATATATATATATATATATATATATATATATATATATATATATATATATATATATATATATATATATATATATATATATATATATATATATATATATATATATATATATATATATATATATATATATATATATATATATATACATATATATATATATATATATATATATATATATATATATATATATATATATATATATATATATATATATATATATGTATATATATATATATATATATATATATATGTATATATATATATATATATATATATATATATATATATATATATATATATATATATATTTATATATATATACATATATATATATATATATGTATATCTATATAGCTATCTGTCCAACAGATCATTTTATGTTTCAGTTCAGGATGCTTCTTCTGATTACAAGAACACAAACTTCTCTGTACCCCAAGGCTCAATACTTGGGCCAGTGTTGTATTCCACTTATGCCAGCCCGTTAGGTGGTGTAATTTATGCCTTTGACATCAATGTCATGGGATATGCTGACGACCATGCTCTCTATAAAGCATTTACACCCAAAGGAGAACTTGAAAGAGATGCCATTTTAAACCTGGAAAGTTGCCTATCTGAAGTTCACTCTTGGATGAATTCAAACAAATTAAAACTCAACCCTCGTAAAACAGAGTTTATCTTGTTTGGTAGCAAACACCAACTATAAAAGTGCAACTCCCATTCCATGGTGGTGAGTGGTATCGAAGTAAAAAAATCTACCTCAATCAAATATCTTGGAGTTTACTGGGATGAATCACTGTCATTTCGCCAACAGATTAAGGCTAAATGTAAAACTGCACTCTTCAATCTCAGTAGGATCAGGAGCATAAGGAAGTACTTGACAATTGATATTTGCCAAACACTTGCCTCATCTCTGGTTTTACCTCACCTCGACTATTCAAACACCTTGTACTATGATCTTCCTGATTGTGATATAAAACAGTTGCAACGGGTCCAGAACATGACTGCCAACTTAAGATGGTTCTAGGTAGAGGAAAGTTTGATAGTGCTACTGACTCTCTTCGCTCCCTTCACTGGTTACCAATAAAATCCCGAATAACATATAGAATTGCAACATATGTCTACAAATGTCTTCATGATCTGGCTCCTTCATATCTTAAAGAACTCATCATTATACGTACAGGTCGAACAGGTTTACGCTCTTCTTCTAACACCATGGGCATTCTCCTCGACATTCCTCTCACAAAACGCAGAACATTTAAAGACAGGTCGTTTGCTGTAGCTGCCCCTGTCACATGGAATAGTTTGCCATCTTCTCTTCGTTGCATCAATAACTACGATAATTTCAAACAGGAACTAAAAACTGTTTTGTTCACCCAGGCTTTTTATAATTTGTGTTTATCTTTATCCTATGAACTTTATTAACTTTATGAACAGTTTTATTTATTTTCTGTACAGCGCCGCTGAATGTGCATTGTATAGATATTGAGCGCTATATAAATATATAAACATAAAATATATAAACATAAACATATATATATATTTATATGTGTATATATATATATATATATATATATATATATATATATATATATATATATATATATATATATATATATATATATATATATATATATATATATATATATATATATATATACATATATATATATATATATATATATATATATATATATATATATATATATATATATATATATATATATATATATATATATATATATATATATATATATATATATATATATATATATATATATATATATCTATAAGAAGCCTTATGCATGATTTATCATTGAGACATAATCATCAGTGGCGCCATGGGGAACGTGCCCCCACCCCCTTCTCATGTCGAAATGTCGATAATTGCATTGTGCCCAAAATGTCTATTTTAGTCCTTTTTAATGTAAGGGTGGGGGGTAGTCTGTATCATTGCAAAATGATATGCTGCTATACTAGATCGTTCGTAATCATCCTACTTTAGTTTAAAAAGCCGTGTATTGCACATATTCAGTCTTCTGGGGTATCTAAAACTTGGAAATGCGATGTTTCCTTGGGGCTTTGCCCCCAGGACTCCCACCGGGGCTTTGTCTCGCCTAAGGCGGTCCCTTGACCCCATACCGAAAAGGTTAGTGCCCCCAATATCAAACCTCTGGCGGCGCCACTGATAATCATGGACGTAGATCCTGGGAAATGTGGGTATTCATACCCCACTTCTTGGCGAACCTCTAACACGTAACGTGTTTCATACAATAGAATTGAAAGAAAAAAGTCGGGGTCAAAATGGGACATAATCCAGCGCTTTCTAATTCAAAAGGATGAAAATGAACTTACTTATAGTGAGGTTTCTAAGACAGTACCCTTCTTTCATATCAACGTTACTTTTTGTTTTAAAGGTTGGCTTTTAGTAGATCGTTGAGCCATATATCAATTCGATCTTTTGTTATCACGCCCAAATTGCTTTATCTTGAAAGAGCGCCCCCCCCCCCTCCCTCTTACTCCTCTATTTGAACCTTAACTCCTTTGAGGCTATAGTCATTGTAAGGCCCCGGGGTCTTTTTCATACGGTGCCTCATCGGGACTGTTTGGGGCCTCTTATCATGTAATCATAGAGCCCCTTAATTGCCTTCTTGTTGCTAAAACTTTATCGAGGCCAGGGCCTTCCGGGTCGGGGTCGGCGTTGCAGCCAGCGGCGTAACTTGACTTCGAGCCCAGGAGAGGGTGTAAGTCAAATTTTCTTTTGCCCTACTCATTAAAACACGAAATACATGTGTCTATACAATCACACAATATAGAACAGTTGGGAACAGATCACCTTCCACCCCCTCCTCCTCCCCCACCACCACCAATCCTGTCGCCAGATATTTTACTGCGTAACACCGTGTGCCCATTTACGAGCCCTAGCGAGGTCTATAGGGGTGAAGCCTTGGTTGGGGTCCAGAGGACAAAGCCCTGGGAGCTCCGAAGTAATGCATCAGTAGATAAGAAGTTTCTCTGCAAACTGGTTGAAGAGATTTTCTTGGTTAATCTATTGTAAAAGAAGGAAAAGAGATGTTTTGCTTTACCTGCCAAAAAGCTGATGTACTTTTCCAGAAGACAGGGGTGTAGGAAGCTTTCGAAAAGTAGGGACACGACCTTTTAGGGAGAAATTCCCAAAGTCATATGCATATGCCCGCCCCCTCTCTGTAGATAATAAACTAAAGTAAAAGGGGCACTTCATTTTTAGGAAGGGGCAATTTTAAACCCATTTTCCCGTAAATGGGACTGATAAAAGTTGCCAGTTTCCTACAATTGGATCAGTAATTAAGGGGCATTTAGTTTTGAAATGGGCATTTTTGTAATATTTTTATTTTTTTAAGTGCGCTCAAATTCCACCAGTTCTTGCACCTTTGACAGTAATTGAGGGGCACTTCTCAATTTCAGATGGGGCACTTTTGTCATTTTTTTTTGTAAAAGCTGGGGCTACGTTCCCCCAGTGCCCCACGCTTCCAAAACCTATGCCATAGGGGTTTAATCCTCCATTGGTTAACGTGTATTTCCAGAATCCATTGAGATAAAGTGTATTTTCTTGGGCACTCTGGGTGGTTAAATCTTCATTGGGCACGCTGGGTGCTTGTGGTTTAATTCTCATTGGGCTCATTGGGTGATTGGGGCTTAATCCTCATTGGGCGCATTGGATGCTTGGGGCCCTCATTAAGTGTACTAGGTGCTTCCATTGAGTTAACGTGTATTTCTATAATCCATGGAGATAACCTTTTCTTGGACACTCTGGGTGCTTGGGGTTTAATCATAATTAGGCACTCTGAGTGCTTGGGGTTTAATCATCATTGGGCGCCCTGAGTGCTTGGATTTAATCCTCATTGGGCGCGCAGGGTACTTGGGGATTTAATCCTCAAGTTCGCACTAGGTGCTCTTGGGGTTTAATTTTTATTAGGCGCACAGGCTCTAGATGAAGAAAACAAGTTCAAATACCTTGGTGCAACAGTAAGCTTACAAGGCGGTGGCGAGGAAGATATCAAAAACAGAATCTCTAAACAAGAGTAGCATTTATGAAGTTAAAAAAGATATGGAAGTGCTGTTCAAATGCTACAGGAGAATTTTGAGGATCAGATAGCCATATGTAATATCTAACGATGAAATACTGAGAACCACTAAACATGACAAAATCAGCACTGAAGTAAAAAGAAGAAGGTGGAGGTGGATTGGTCATGTGATGCGCATGAGCACTATTAAGCACTGTGTGACAGCTATGACGTGGAAACCAGAGAGGAGAATGAAGGTTGGTCGTCCTAGAACGACCTGGAGAAGGACAGTCGAGAAGGAGAGGAAAGTGATGCGATGGAGCTCGTGGAGAGAAGCCAGACGAGTTGCACAAAACAGAGTCCAGTAGAGAGAATGCACTGCAGCCTTATGGGCCGGGAGGTAATGTGTATTTCTATGGTCCATTGAGATAACATGTATTTTCTTGGGTACTTTGGGTGCTCGGGGTTTGATTATCAGTGTCAGTGGGTACTCTGAATGCTTGGGGCTTAATCATCATTGGGCGCACTGGGTGCTTGGGATTTAATCATCGTGTTCGCACTGGGTGTTTGGGGTTTAATCCTCATGTTCGCACTAGGTGCTTGGGGTTTAATCCTCATGTCCTAATAATCATTAATGAAAATATAATATGTATCTATATCTTATCTATTAAATTAAAGTGGGTGTGATTTTTTTCGCATACACAAATTATCATAGGCCTACATGTAAAGGGCACTTGTTCACACGTAATGGTGAGGAGTTGTGTGCATATTAATTAGGGATTTTGCATAACAATAGACTTTCGTGCAAAATGATTAACCTGAGATTACAGCTTAAACAGGCGGTTTCGTTTTAAAACAAGTCGCAATGACGTCTGTAGGCACAGCGGCAGCTCTTTATCAAAAATCAACTCGGGCCTATCATATCACAATCGTTCAGAGGAGCGTATATTAGGTAAGGTAGGCCTGCATGCGTATGTTTTATCGGGGACATTTCTATAATAAACACACTTTATATGACACACTTTCCAATCGGGGACAACCTACCATTCGGGGACATCCCTAGTTGGTTTTCTTCGAGATTTGGGCTCTCCATGGGTAAAACAATATGCCACTTGAAATATTACGCATTTTATTGCTGTTCCCTTAAAGATATGTGTCTTTAGGTGTATTATCAGAGTATGAAATTCTAGCACATATGTCTCCGGTTATGTGATTCAGACTGCATACTGTCCCCAATTGGGCAAATAAACTCTAACACATTACCTGTTTCCCCGATTGGTATCTTTTATGTGGTATAGTGGTCCTGGTTCGAGGACATACACATGGGTGTACGATGCAGTTAGTATGTACTATAGAGTACATTCCTGTTTTATGTCATTAAACTTTTAAAAAGAACACGATGAGTAGTAAATAATGAATTAACACAAATGGGTTGTTAAATTATGATCAATCTCACCCAGGGCCGTAGTACCCGGGGGACAGGGGTGACATGTCCCCCTTCCACACTTTTCAGCATTTTTTCTTTTTTGATTTAGTACATTTTGGGGAAATTTTGCCATTTGTCTCCCCCCCCCATATTTTTTGGATAAGAGGCCATGTCCCCCTCCCCTTCTTTCCACACACACACACTTTTCAAATAAGAATTACGGCCCTAATCTCATCTCATCTAATTCGGTTAAAAATAACGTCCCATACGATGTCCCCGATCGGATGATTCAAAACGCATGTCCCCGGTTGGGACTCAAAACAAGTATGGGTGTGTGTGTGGAGGGAAGGTTAGGAGGGGGTTCCTGCCTTCTCTGAATTACGGCCCTAGTTTTTATCATCAAAATCGTTTTTGTGAGATGAATAGGTCGAACTATCAGGCTCTTCCGTTTCTCCCAGCAGATTGACCTGTCGACTGCCTAAGCCATTTACAGGCTGCATAAGCATATACACCCGTTTTTTCTCAACTTACTACTGCAGAAGACCCACAGGCGCAACAAAATTATGTCCCTCTTCTCTAGTTTCGTCCCTGGCCCTGTTTGGATGGCATCCATGGCCCTACCAATTGGATTTGGTCATGATTCAAGGGGGAAGTTAAAATAATACATTAAGTTTTTGAAAAACAGTGATGAGGAACACTGTTGGCAGGTTGGGGAAAATATTTGCATAATTTATTCAAATAATGCCTAACACTCAAAATGCTGAAAATGATTTCAACACCATATATTTCAACACCATATATTTCTTAGCTACCTGTCCATCTGTCCATGGATCTCGATTAAATTGTTCAAATTATACCTTGATCAGATTACGGAAGATTGTAAGGTGCATGCGTGGCAGCTAATTCTTGTAAGCGTGCGTGCGCTGACTGGTATATGCAGATGGAGATGTATTGAAAGGTTATAACCTTCCTGGCTACCGTACCACGCCGGGTAAAGCCAATGCAACAGTGGATAGGTGGGCAGCGAACCGATTCGTTTAATCCCTAAAATGGGCTTTCTGACAAAAGATGCACGAAAATTGGAAAGAGAGAACAATTAAAGGTGGGCTAAGACCCACATGTCAGGGCGTCTTTTTGGTGAATTTTCAAATATTCATCCAACATGTTTTATCTCCCAAAGTGATATATTCTGATCTGATTATATTGATTTTTAATCTCAGAAAGCTACTTCGTATGGAATTGGTGTTAGAGCAGTTTCGAAGTTCTCCACGACGACCAAAAAGCTCAGTTTTGCTTAATATTTGTGAGACTCTGGAAAATTTTGCCCTCACTTGTCGGTCTAGTGTCCCTTCAACTTATTGAATAAGATTACATGGGGTCACGATGTTTGCATCAAATGTCAACGAAAAGCAAATGCGCGGGAAATTTATAATATTTGTTATTCTGGATTTGACCATGGCACTTCGGAGACGTCTTGGAGCTTGTTGCCTGTCAGGCAGGCGGCCGGGGAAATCAAACTCTTCAGAAACGGTAATTAAACCTTAATTAATTTGTTATTATGGCACATACTCTAAGAAATAATGATTTACTATGTTTATTCTTATTTGTATTTATTTTTTTCAAAGAAGTTTGACAAACTACTTCAATATGATTTTAAGTTAAATCATTAAACACTCTAATTATACAACCTTTAATTCTTCTGGCAGCCTGCATGGCTGCATGGGATGGATTTCATCGCAATATCTTTCATTAGCCCCCTCATGGAAAAAATGAAACTCTCCCTTATTTGAAGTTGGTCCACAAGGTTTTGAATTTTCTAAGTTGTCCTATTAATTCTGAGGTCACAAAATATCGCGCAAGTTATGCTAATTAGCTGATTAGGTATATCTAAGTTTTAACATGCGTGCTGTAAAATGGTCAATTTTTGACTTCTGTTGATGTGACTTATTGCTGTTTGACATAATTACTTTTTAGTATTATTTTAACATTTAAGCTCATGTTTTTGCTACCTGTCCATATACCTTCAATTAATTTGTTGTAGGCCCTATATATTGAACCATTTAAGCTCATGTGTTTGCTACCTGTCCATATATATACTTTAAATTCATTTGTTGTAAGTTGATGTGTGATGTATGATCAGGCAAGCAGCATAATTTTGTCCTCAGTATTATGTAGGAATAACCCACGTTCGTATTGGAAAGCAAATACAGAGGGCGGGCACTTAAAATGATGTGTATGGATTGATAAAGAACATTCATATCTGAACAAATCACTTCTTGAATCAATTTGAAAATAGCACTTTCATGTTAATTTGTGACATTGACACACGATTGCTACGTAATTCTATACGTTATTATGTAATTGTTATGTAATTCTACAAATTTCTTTCGTAAAGGAGACATCAAATTTGGCTTTTTCTTCTTTTAATACTATAGAAATGATTTCTAAGTTATAAGAAATATTTTTTCCTTTGCATAAGTTGATGAATTTTTAGTGGGGGCTATACTACTTTAAACTTGTATTTTAAAAAAAGGTATCTTTTGTTTTAATAGTGAGAACTAAATGATTTCTTTGTTTCATGATTCTGTAATACATTTTTTGAGCTAATGGTCATTTGAGCAAATGTTGTCTTTACACGTCCATAGACCTTTGACCTGTTTACAGCGTTTTATCTCAGGCATTAATTAGCATATTTTATGCAAATTTTGTAATTTATTTCAGGTCGAACGTATAATATTTTCTTTTGTACACCATTTTTGTTTGTTTCTATTATAATTCTTTAAACAGATGCAGCTTTATTTATCACATACGGGACCCAAACAAATTCTAGCAAGAATATATATTTTCTCATGATTCTCAGTGATTTAGATTTAGGAAAGAAATTTAAGAAACTACACACATATTTTAAGCTGTTCGCCCAGTCATACACCACAACTTTTGCTTAATTCAACAACCTGACAACTGATGAAACTTTGATATAGCCATAACTGAATAGCTAAAAGAGATTTTTATCTTCAAAAATCAAGAACTGGAGGCGTAGGAAGCGGGGACAGGAGGAAAACCTCCCCTCTGAGAGGATTCCGCCCTCTGAAATACACATTTAAGTGTTGGGAGGTAAAAGTATTTAAACTAAAATTAAAAAGAACTGAAAAAAAAGGTAAGACAGAATATTTGAAGAAACTATCGTAACTTTTAGAAAATTTGTCTACATTTCCGAAAAATTGAAGAAAATCTTTTAAAATGTGAAAAAAAAATCCCGACATTTCCCGAAAATGAGAGCATCGCAAGGCCTTGGGGTACAAATTTAGGGCCCATCATATCTCTAAAGGGCAAAAACATACATGAATATATTTTTGGTTCAAGTGACCATTTTTTGTTTTGCCGATTTCTCAGCTTTTGTAGTTATGTTTTTTTGTTTTTTATGGATGTTTTACTTTTAAGTCGCCAAAAAAAATTAATAAGGTACTGTAAACATTTGGGTGCTCACTGAACCTGGGATCCAGTGCACCTCTTCCTCCACCCACCCACTACTCCTCCCGGCGGCATCCTGTTCCTGTAGGCTGTAGAGGTTTTCTCTTGTTCTTCAAGCTAGTACTTGGTGAAACATTGTATTTAGTTTTAAGGGTCAATTAAACTCTGATGATATTTTGACATATTCATATTTTCAAATATTAAATTTTCAAAAGAAATTGAATATTTTATTCGTATTTCCTTCATTAAATTTCAGTCTTTGAAAATATGCGATTGTTTTCTCCTAGATGTTGGTTGGTGATAGACGTGGGTAAAAAAATAATTAAAAAACTTAACAGAATCCCCCATTCAAATAATTGTGGTGCATAATACAATTTAAAAAACACGTTTCTAATAAGAAAATAGTCGGTATGCCCGTTCATACATCAAATCGATTTGCATATTGATTTGCACATTAACACGACAAAAAGCAAAAAGCTATACAATAGTTAATTTGTAATCGAGCTTGACGGACAAAAGCTTAGGAATTTAAGCTATTTTCATGATTTGTACAGGAATATAAATGCCCATATGGACGTATAGCAATTTCTATTTTCTATAATTTTCTATGTTTTATCACGTAATTCTAACTCAACTGGACTCCATTTTACCGGACAGCGGCGTCGTTGCGTTTCACGCGTCTTCACACAGCTCAGTCATATCACTCGTATGCAACAAACAAACTACATGCTAACCTACCAGTACCAGTTCAGCGAATTTTACTGATTGCAGTTTTTTGCTCGCTTCCGATTTTTCTT
The DNA here is from genome assembly GCA_020152595.1 of Chiridota heheva. NCBI lineage: Eukaryota > Metazoa > Echinodermata > Holothuroidea > Apodida > Chiridotidae > Chiridota > Chiridota heheva. The sequence continues at coordinate 389,518 of JAIGNY010000224.1, forward strand.
GATATTTTTCTGAAGTAATTTAAATTTCACACGGTATACGAAGAGTAACTTTAACGTTAACGTCATCTGATTGTTCGTTATACTCAGACAAAGCCTATACCTGATATAAAATGCTTGCTGCAAATTTTAGTGTGTAGCTTGAAAGCCGTTGCGTCGTACAGCAGAAACCCGCTTCGAACGTCGATCAGGACCAGATGAGAATCGAGAAAATATCTTTTTATTCCCCGTACACATCTATTAGTGCAACCAACGGCACAGCAAGATTCCAACATAATTATCTTGCAAAATGTATCTTATATATAATAACAACATGCAAACGTATGTAAGTCTAATTAAATGTAACTTACAGCAGACGACAGTGGTTTTGTAAAGTTTTCTTCATTTTTCGTAAAATTTCCTTTGTTTTTGAGAAATTTCTTTCGTTTTCGGGAAATTTCCTTCAATTTCGTGAAACTTGGATCCATTTTCGTTAAATTTTCGTCA
>JAIGNY010000224.1:395000-400687 GCA_020152595.1 Chiridota heheva
CCGTCGGACGCTCCCCGTCGGACGCTCCCCGTCGGACGCTCCCGTCGGACGCTCCCCGTCGGACGCTCCCGTCGGACGCTCCCCGTCGGACGCTCCCCGTCGGACGCTCCCCGTCGGACGCTCCCCGTCGGACGCTCCCCGTCGGACGCTCCCCGTCGGACGCTCCCCGTCGGACGCTCCCCGTCGGACGCTCCCCGTCGGACGCTCCCCGTCGGACGCTCCCGTCGACGCTCCCCGTCGGACGCTCCCCGTCGGACGCTCCCCGTCGGACGCTCCCGTCGGACGCTCCCCGTCGGACGCTCCCCGTCAGACGCTCCCCGTCGGACGCTCCCCGTCGGACGCTCCCGTCGGACGCCCCATCCGGACGCTCCCCGTCGGACGCTCCCCGTCAGACGCTCCCCGTCAGACGCTCCCCGTCAGACGCTCCCGTCGGACGCTCCCCGTCAGACGCTCCCCGTCGGACGCTCCCCGTCGGACGCTCCCGTCGGACGCTCCCGTCAGACGCTCCCCGTCAGACGCTCCCCGTCAGACGCTCCCCGTCCGACGCTCCCGTCAGACGCTCCCGTCAGACGCTCCCCGTCAGACGCTCCCCGTCAGACGCTCCCCGTCAGACGCTCCCCGTCAGACGCTCCCCGTCGGACGCTCCCCGTCAGACGCTCCCGTCGGACGCTCCCCCGCTCTCCCGTCAGACGCTCCCGTCGGACGCTCCCCGTCAGACGCTCCCCGTCAGACGCTCCCCGTCGGACGCTCCCGTCAGACGCTCCCCGTCAGACGCTCCCGTCGGACGCTCCCGTCAGACGCTCCCCGTCAGACGCTCCCCGTCGGACGCTCCCCGTCGGACGCTCCCCGTCGGACGCTCCCCGTCGGACGCTCCCCGTCGGACGCTCCCGTCAGACGCTCCCCGGACGCTCCCCGTCGGACGCTCCCCGTCAGACGCTCCCGTCAGACGCTCCCCGTCGGACGCTCCCGTCAGACGCTCCCCGTCGGACGCTCCCCGTCAGACGCTCCCCGTCGGACGCTCCCCTCCCCGTCAGACGCTCCCCGTCGGACGCTCCCCGTCGGACGCTCCCCGTCGGACGCTCCCCGTCGGACGCTCCCCGTCAGACGCTCCCCGTCAGACGCTCCCCGTCGACGCTCCCCGTCGGACGCTCCCGTCAGACGCTCCCCGTCAGACGCTCCCCGTCGGACGCTCCCCGTCAGACGCTCCCCGTCGGACGCTCCCCGTCAGACGCTCCCCGTCGGACGCTCCCCGTCAGACGCTCCCCGTCGGACGCTCCCCGTCAGACGCTCCCCCGTCGGACGCTCCCCGTCAGACGCTCCCCGTCAGACGCTCCCCGTCAGACGCTCCCCGTCAGACGCTCCCCGTCAGACGCTCCCCGTCAGACGCTCCCCGTCGGACGCTCCCCGTCAGACGCTCCCCGTCGGACGCTCCCCGTCAGACGCTCCCGTCGGACGCTCCCGTCGGACGCTCCCCCCGTCGGACGCTCCCCGTCAGACGCTCCCCGTCGGACGCTCCCCGTCAGACGCTCCCCGTCAGACGCTCCCCGTCAGACGCTCCCGTCGGACGCTCCCCGTCAGACGCTCCCCGTCAGACGCTCCCCGTCGGACGCTCCCCGTCGGACGCTCCCGTCGTGGACGCTCCCGTCAGACGCTCCCCCGCTCCCCGTCAGACGCTCCCCGTCGGACGCTCCCCGTCGGACGCTCCCCTCCCCCATCAGACGCTCCCCGTCGACGCTCCCCGTCAGACGCTCCCCGTCGGACGCTCCCCTCAGACGCTCCCCGTCAGACGCTCCCCGGACGCTCCCCGTCAGACGCTCCCCATCAGACGCTCCCCGTCAGACGCTCCCCGTCAGACGCTCCCCGTCAGACGCTCCCCGTCAGACGCTCCCCGTCAGACGCTCCCCGTCAGACGCTCCCGTCAGACGCTCCCCGTCGGACGCTCCCGTCAGACGCTCCCCGTCGGACGCTCCCCGTCAGACGCTCCCCGTCAGACGCTCCCGTCAGACGGACGCTCCCCGTCAGACGCTCCCGTCAGACGCTCCCGTCGGACGCTCCCCGTCAGACGCTCCCCGTCAGACGCTCCCCGTCAGACGCTCCCCGTCAGACGCTCCCCGTCAGACGCTCCCCCGTCGGACGCGCTCCCCGTCAGACGCTCCCCGTCAGACGCTCCCGTCAGACGCTCCCCGTCAGACGCTCCCCGTCAGACGCTCCCCGTCGGACGCTCCCCGTCAGACGCTCCCCGTCAGACGCTCCCGTCAGACGCTCCCCGTCAGACGCTCCCCGTCAGACGCTCCCCGTCGGACGCTCCCCGTCAGACGCTCCCGTCAGACGCTCCCCGTCAGACGCTCCCCGTCAGACGCTCCCCGTCAGACGCTCCCCGTCAGACGCTCCCCGTCAGACGCTCCCCGTCGGACGCTCCCCGTCAGACGCTCCCCTCCCGTCGGACGCTCCCCGTCAGACGCTCCCGTCAGACGCTCCCCGTCAGACGCTCCCCGTCAGACGCTCCCCCGTCAGACGCTCCCCGTCAGACGCTCCCCGTCGGACGCTCCCGTCAGACGCTCCCGTCAGACGCTCCCCGTCAGACGCTCCCCGTCAGACGCTCCCCGTCGGACGCTCCCCGTCGGACGCTCCCCGTCGGACGCTCCCGTCGGACGCGCTCCCGTCGGACGCTCCCCGTCAGACGCTCCCGTCGGACGCTCCCCGTCGGACGCTCCCCGTCGGACGCTCCCGTCGGACGCTCCCCGTCGGACGCTCCCGTCGGACGCTCCCGTCGGACGGCGCTCCCCGTCGGACGCTCCCCGTCAGACGCTCCCGTCGGACGCTCCCGTCGGACGCTCCCCGTCGGACGCTCCCCGTCGGACGCTCCCCGTCGGACGCTCCCCGTCAGACGCTCCCGTCGGACGCTCCCCGTCGGACGCTCCCCGTCAGACGCTCCCCGTCGGACGCTCCCCGTCGGACGCTCCCCGTCGGACGCTCCCGTCAGACGCTCCCCGTCAGACGCTCCCCGTCAGACGCTCCCGTCGGGACGCTCCCCGTCAGACGCTCCCGTCAGACGCTCCCCGTCAGACGCTCCCGTCAGACGCTCCCCATCGACGCTCCCCGTCAGACGCTCCCCGTCAGACGCTCCCCGTCAGACGCTCCCCGTCAGACGCTCCCCGTCAGACGCTCCCCGTCGGACGCTCCCCGTCAGACGCTCCCCGTCAGACGCTCCCCGTCAGACGCTCCCGTCAGACGCTCCCCGTCGGACGCTCCCGTCGGACGCTCCCCGTCAGACGCTCCCGTCAGACGCTCCCGTCGGACGCTCCCCGTCAGACGCTCCCCGTCAGACGCTCCCCGTCAGACGCTCCCGTCAGACGCTCCCCGTCAGACGCTCCCCGTCGGACGCTCCCGTCAGACGCTCCCCGTCAGACGCTCCCGTCAGACGCTCCCCGTCAGACGCTCCCCGTCAGACGCTCCCCGTCAGACGCTCCCCGTCAGACGCTCCCGTCGGACGCTCCCCGTCGGACGCTCCCGTCGGACGCTCCCCGTCAGACGCTCCCCGTCAGACGCTCCCCCCGACGCTCCCCGTCAGACGCTCCCCGTCGGACGCTCCCCGTCAGACGCTCCCCGTCAGACGCTCCCGTCGGACGCTCCCCGTCGGACGCTCCCGTCGGACGCTCCCCGTCAGACGCTCCCCGTCAGACGCTCCCCGTCAGACGCTCCCCGTCAGACGCTCCCCGTCAGACGCTCCCCGTCAGACGCTCCCCGTCGGACGCTCCCGTCAGACGCGCTCCCGTCGGACGCTCCCCGTCGGACGCTCCCCGTCAGACGCTCCCCGTCGGACGCTCCCCGTCAGACGCTCCCCCAGACGCTCCCCGTCAGACGCTCCCCGTCGACGCTCCCGTCGGACGCTCCCCGTCGGACGCTCCCCGTCAGACGCTCCCCGTCGGACGCTCCCGTCAGACGCTCCCCGTCGGACGCTCCCCGTCGGACGCTCCCCGTCGGACGCTCCCCGTCGGACGCTCCCCGTCGGACGCTCCCCGTCGGACGCTCCCCGTCAGACGCTCCCGTCGGACGCTCCCCGTCGGACGCTCCCCGTCGGACGCTCCCGTCAGACGCTCCCCGTCGGACGCTCCCCGTCGGACGCTCCCCGTCAGACGCTCCCGTCGGACGCTCCCCGTCGGACGCTCCCCGTCGGACGCTCCCCGTCGGACGCTCCCCGTCGGACGCTCCCCGTCAGACGCTCCCGTCGGACGCTCCCCGTCGGACGCTCCCGTCGGACGCTCCCCGTCAGACGCTCCCCGTCGGACGCTCCCCGTCAGACGCTCCCGTCAGACGCTCCCCGTCAGACGCTCCCCGTCAGACGCTCCCGTCGGACGCTCCCGTCGGACGCTCCCCGTCAGACGCTCCCCGTCGGACGCTCCCCGTCAGACGCTCCCCGTCGGACGCTCCCCGTCAGACGCTCCCCGTCGGACGCTCCCGTCAGACGCTCCCCGTCGGACGCTCCCCGTCGGACGCTCCCCGTCGGACGCTCCCGTCAGACGCTCCCCGTCGGACGCTCCCGTCGGACGCTCCCCGTCAGACGCTCCCCGTCGGACGCTCCCCGTCGGACGCTCCCCATCGGACGCTCCCCGTCGGACGCTCCCCGTCGGACGCTCCCCGTCGGACGCTCCCCGTCAGACGCTCCCCGTCGGACGCTCCCCGTCAGACGCTCCCCGTCGGACGCTCCCCGTCAGACGCTCCCCCGTCAGACGCTCCCGTCAGACGCTCCCCCGGACGCTCCCCGTCGGACGCTCCCCGTCGACGCTCCCCGTCAGACGCTCCCCGTCGGACGCTCCCCGTCAGACGCTCCCCGTCGGACGCTCCCCGTCGGACGCTCCCCGTCAGACGCTCCCCGTCGGACGCGCTCCCGTCGGACGCTCCCGTCAGACGCTCCCCGTCGGACGCTCCCCGTCGGACGCTCCCGTCAGACGACGCTCCCCGTCGGACGCTCCCCGTCAGACGCTCCCCCCGTCAGACGCTCCCCGTCAGACGCTCCCCGTCGGACGCTCCCGTCGGACGCTCCCGTCGGACGCTCCCCGTCAGACGCTCCCCGTCGGACGCTCCCCGTCAGACGCTCCCCGTCGGACGCTCCCCGTCAGACGCTCCCCGTCAGACGCTCCCCGTCAGACGCTCCCGTCGGACGCTCCCCGTCAGACGCTCCCCGTCAGACGCTCCCCGTCAGACGCTCCCCGTCAGACGCTCCCCGTCAGACGCTCCCCGTCAGACGCGGGCTCCCCGTCGGACGCTCCCCGTCAGACGCTCCCCGTCAGACGCTCCCCGTCAGACGCTCCCCGTCGGACGCTCCCCGTCAGACGCTCCCCGTCAGACGCTCCCCGTCAGACGCTCCCCGTCGGACGCTCCCCCGGACGCTCCCCGTCAGACGCTCCCCGTCGGACGCTCCCGTCGGACGCTCCCCGCTCGGACGCTCCCCGTCGGACGCTCCCCGTCAGACGCTCCCCCGTCGGACGCTCCCCGTCGGACGCTCCCCGTCGGACGCTCCCCGTCGGACGCTCCCGTCAGACGCTCCCCGTCAGACGCTCCCCGTCAGACGCTCCCCGTCAGACGCTCCCGTCGACGCTCCCCGTCAGACGCTCCCCGTCGGACGCTCCCCGTCAGACGCTCCCCCCGTCAGACGCTCCCGTCGGACGCTCCCGTCGGACGCTCCC